>JBAGKK010377391.1:0-18619 GCA_037177015.1 Euceroptres primus
TAGAAATAGCTTGAAAAGTTCACAAAAATAGCCTTTTTTCGGGCGTCTAAAGTGGTATGATCCCTTAAATAGATTAAAAAAATCTAAATAAACTAAAATTAGATAAAATAATTTTCAAAAATTGTTCCCACTCTACAAAATGTTTTGTTTTATTTGGAAGCAAAAATCAATTTTCAAATATTTCTCAGCAATAATAAAATAATAAACTTACAAATTCGTCTCATCGATAAAGTAAAATTCAATTTTCACCATGCAACGGCACAGTACCCTGAATTCCATTTATTGCAAAAAGGCATGCAAATGAAGTAAAAATACATATTCCATCCCTTACAAGAACGTTGGCTTGTTCTAGTGACGAAACGAAATGCGGTTTGAATTTCATTTGAATACTTTTTCGTAGGGTCATGAACCGCCATCGATCTTTCCCTGTATTAAAATATACAATTGCACATATTAATTTGATTTGATTTGATTTTATTAATAAGCGATAACCTAACAGTACAAGTACCAATTAAAGGGTTATGTGATGCAGTGAATGTATATGCACTTGCGTCTTATTTTAGTTTCTTAATTCTATTGATCTCTTACTTAAAATATAGTCTTTTATTTTCTTCTTAAAAGTATATAAAGATATCTCTAACAAATCCTCATCTAAAATGAGGAAATAAATGTATAAATGTATATTACTTTTTACAAATAAATGTAATAACAAATAAATGTATATTACTTTTTTACCGTCGTGATCCGTGAATTTGATCCACTTCTTTGAAATTTTTCTTTACTAATCTAATACATTATGTACATGAAAAGTAGTAGTTGTTTAAAATTGCTTTTTTTCCGTTAGTCACGCTGTCGAATAATCGCACAATTAAAGGTAGAAAAAGGTCTGTTTTGCAAGTATTATTACACAAGATATAAGGGAATAATATGTCCGTTTCGAGTTCCCTTTCTTGTGACGGTTCGACAACATGCGAGATTGTGGGAGATTTAAAATTTCAAATAATTTGTACTCTTTAAATACGTGTTTAATAATCTGCACACGAATCAGATTTCAGATAAAATAAATAGAAAAATTAGTTAGAAATTTTACATTGCAAAGGATGGAAAATTTGCAATATTTTGGGGTTTCTGTTTTTGATTTTCTTAATTTTAAGGGAAATTGGCAAGAATGATTATACCAATTACAGAAGCAATCAAAAAATTGTTTTTGAACTTGAGTTTTTATTTAGAATTTTAAAATAAGTATAATAAGTTCATGCAATAAAATGAAGTGTAATTACTTGTAGCCGAGATGAAAGCAGATCGAATGAGAGGGTTGGGTGAACTTCGACTTTTGATACGTTCGTGACGTCTTTGGCTTTAACACGCGAGATAAACAGACATTCCTAATTGCTAAGCAACCCCTTCACAAAGAGTCAAGTGTTAGTTTAGTGCTAAGCTAATTATCAACCATTTAAAGCATTACTCACTGATATAAGAAGTTTTCAGATAAAAAGTAAACATAAATAAAAACTTGCTTCTTATTTCGCAAAAACTTCTCAACAGTTACAAAATACAGGAATCAATTTTTATTCTCTTCCTAAGTCAAATTCAATTTAAAACTAACTTTAAATTTGGATCAATACTCGCTATTACAGAAGATTTTATTAGAGCTCTTCTTCGATTTTTTTTATTATTTTGTAGTTTTCTTTTAAAAATAAACTAAAATTTAATCGAAGTTGTTGGAGGTATCGATATGGTTGGTCATGTACTGGCAAATTGATTCCTTATTGCGTAAAGGCGTGGAACTATTAATAGCCTTGGCCAAGCTATAACTGAGAAAACTTCCTCGAGTTTTTTTTTTCTTTTATCTGTTTAAAGGGAAATTTTTGCTAATATAATAAACGAATAAATATTTAAAGTTTTTTGATTTTACGAGCAACGTGAGTTTCTCAAAGAGTCCTTAACCACTCGGAAAGTTTTACAAGTCAATTAAAAAATTTCCCGACCAACTTCTCCTTGCTTAACTCTCGCGATAAACACGATGTTATTATTTTCTAATTTCATTAGTAACTTTTTATTTTCAATCATTACCAAAATGAGGTTATTTAACTTTTATATTTCTAGTATAAAGTTGCAGAATATTTACTTCTTCTTTAGTAAATATCTTTAAAAATATATTAGTGTAAATAAACTATTTATTTTTTTAAATGAGTAAAAGAAATGAAAATGATTTAGTCTTGACTTTTGTTGAGTTGCCGTCTTCTGAAAGAGATTTTTCACTTTCGTTTTTCTAATTTCCTTCACTCAACGGTTGTTTACCCAAACTTTAGTAGAGAATGTCTCAAAGATGGAAACTGGTAGTAAGCATGAAAATAATGCCAGATCATTTGCGTAATGTCGCCCACTTGAAAACAGTTTAAGCTTTCCCGAGGGAAATAGATGTATCAAATTCTTGCGACTTCTGTTTTTGAAGGCTCATTGGATTCAACTTAACCAAAAGTCTTTTGTGCAAATAGTTGTATATTTTCCTGTCAACAGAATTTCACATTTCATGTAATCATTTTTCAGTTGTAGAAAGAACATGCAAATACACATTTCTTTTATGTGATTATTCTAAAATTGTATGTTTTAGAAGAAAAGAAATATATTTAGTAAAAGTTAAAAAAATTAAATCTACATATATTTTAAAACCCTTGAATACTGTATCGGCAAAAAACATAAGAAAATGATAAGGAATGACATGCATAGTATTCTCTGTCTCCTTAAGCATTTTACTTCAATAAAGCTCCATGTGTGTTAAATAATTTAGAATTCATAAGCGTTTACTAAGGCAGGAAACACCAAGTACCTTATTCATTGTAACCACTCTTGTATACAATCGCTATATACTCGTTGATATATGCACTTAGGATAGTTTCATATGTAACTAAGTGCAACTGGAGCACAAGTACTCGTATCATCTATACATATAACATTCGTCTCTATTTGGGAAAAGCCTGGGAATGGAGATATCCGGGTTGATCTCTATCCAATGTTGCGAATCGAATCCAATTCCCGTTTCCGGTGAGAATACGCCTTCGTAAATACCTCCATGAGCTTGTACCATGCTCTCTGAATACTAAAATTGTTGTACATTTCTGAAAAAGAAGATAAAATTTTTATTCCAAAATGATCATAAAATAAGTAAGTGTACATAAGGTTGATATCCCAATTCCTATGTACCTGAAGTTTTGAACATTCAAATGAATGCAATTTGTTTTCTTAACTCAAATTTATCTTGAAGTATTATTCCAATTACAAATAAAAAGAAGAATTATGATCTACTTTTTATTACATTATTTTCTTCGCTAATAAGCCAATATTTTAGAACATTTTTGAGTTTAAAATGAGATCAAATAAAAATTTAGTTCATTTAAACATTCAGAACTTCAAGCACATCCAATTCTTGCTCATTGAAAATATGTGCTGCAGTTTTCTTAATATGTAAATTTTCTATAAAGATCTGCCATTTTGAATATTGGTAATTTGATTTCGGATTCTCAAGTGACGACCTCAAAAATCCTTAAATACCAACTTTCATAAGAATCTGACTATTTCTGAAATTTCGTGCATATTGAATCCGACATCTGAAATTTTGACTGCACATTGAAAAGCAGCATCCCCCAACAACCCCTTAAAACCAAGTTCGACGAATTTTGAATCGCTAAACATAAATCAAGCCTTAAAGGGTTAATAGTAACTTTTTATGTTATCCTTCAACTGCAATTTGCCTATTCAAAAAATTTACATACAACAATTGAAATCTGTAAATTACTTTCACTGATATTTTGCCATAAAATCGGAAACATTTTTCCCTCACATGTATGCAAAATTACCACCGCATTGAGCACTTGATGGGTCGATTCTTCGTCCAGTTTATTCCATGGAAGGAGAAAAGATAGAGAACCTATAAAACTCTTTATTGAGTCATATACATTTTTGAGAGATTCTCTTCGAGATCGACTGGAAAAATTGTCGGCCATTCACTCAAATCAGTTTCCTTATCTTTCTGGGGAATATTATGAAGAGTAAAAAATAGAATAAATGTTTAAGGAAATCAGACTTTTAATATCGATATTCTTGTATTAGAGCTTTTACTTGTCCAGGTGTTCACTACTCTATAATAAAAGTTTAGTAAGCATATTTCTGATTTATGATATTTTTTATTGCAGATTTTCAAAAGCTCGAGCGGGAAGCACGGATATGTAGGAAACTTCAACACCCAAATATCGGTAAGTTTTTTCAATTTATTATCTTTATTATTATTAAAGAATATATAAATATCGTTTAAAAATGTTTATAAATTACGGAAACATTTTTAAAAATAGAAGTCACCTTTATGATAAATGATCTGTTCTGAAATTTATAAATTTTAATCCTTTAATCTGTGCAAAATATATTTTACAAAATATATTTTATCATCAAGTTTTAAAAACATTTAATTTGATGAAAAATAATTTGATTTATAGGTGTTCTAACTATACTGTTTCATTAAATGTTTCTCTGTATATACACGTGTTTATTGATGACAAGGCTTGTTGAGATTTAAAGGGGTCAATTGGCTTACCACGTTGAATCGGTCAAAGTCCTATCAAAAGATTTTTTTTCGCTACCACGATAATCGATATTAGGTCTTCAACCCAAAGTGGAATGACCCTGATTGGAGCGAATCGAAATTAATCGCTATAGTTTGAATCGGATCAACCATCAGCGTATAGGAATGTCAAATGGTTTCGAGTCAAATTGTCGCTATTATTGTCTTTGATCTGTTGTTGGTCTCCATTGCTTGCCATTTTAAACAGTCAATGTAACACATTACTTTTAAAAAAAGGTCCAAATTTTCGTTCAGAAAAAATGTTACATAATAATTTGATAACACTTAAAATTGGAAAATACTTCCTGAAATTATGAAAAATGCTTTTTTGGCAAGAAATCGAAGTACTAAAATGAAGTATATAGCATATTTTTTCAGAGAGCTATTATTCTAGTTCTTGGTAATGTGTTAATTTTTGCTGAAATTTGTATTTCCATTTCTTCTTTCCCATTCAAATATTTCTTTGTTCTGCTTTTAGACTTTATCACGTAGGTCGTAAATGACTGTATGGAAAATACCATTATTTTAAGTTAGGAACGAAGGCTTGTCCACTATTGAATTTAGGGGTACACTTTTTCCTGAATACTTTTGAATTCTTTGAATTCTTTTGAATTCACCTTATATTCTTTGAATTCTTTTGAATTCATTTTGTATTTTTTGATTTTTGAAAAATTCACCTTGTATTCTTATTTTGAATTCTTTTAAATTCATCTTGTATTCTTTGAATTCTTTTGAATTCATCTTGTATTCTTTGAATTCTTTTGAATTCATCTTGTGTTCTTTGAATTTTTTGAATTCTTTGAATTCACCTTGTATTCTTTGAATTATTTTGAATTCACCTATTCTTTGGATTTTTTGAATTCATCTGGTTTTTTTTTGAATTCTTTTGAATTCATCTTGTATTCTTTGAATTATTTGAATTCTTTTGAATTTTTTGAATTCTTTGAATTCTTTTGAATTTTTTGAATTCTTTGAATTCTTTTGAATTTTTTGAATTCTTTGAATTCTTTTGAATTTTTTGAATTATTGAATTCAGGTGTACATCAAAATTAGAGGTGTGCAGTTCGTCAGTTTGAATTTTCAATGCAAATTGGTACCTTTTCGGCCTCGTTTGAGAACATCGAATTTTCCGAAATTGAATTTAATTCAAGAAGAAATGGAAGCTTCTAAGTTCTCTTCGAATGCAGGATTTCTCGAAATCGAAATTATTTAATTTGTTTTGAAATTAAATCCATCTGAAGTGCATTTTGAATTTGAAAAATTCGAATCGTTGATTCGAATCTTCGATTCGAATTTTTTAAATTCGAATTGCATTTCAGATGGATTTAATTTCAAAACCAACTGAATAATTTCGATTTCGAGAAATCTTGCATTCGAAGAGAGCTTAGAAGCTTCAATTTCTTCGTGAATTAAACTCAATTTCGGAAAATTCAATGTTCTAAACGTGGCCGAAAAGGTAAAAATTTGCATTGAAAATTCGAACTGTTGAACTGCACAACTCTAATCAAAATTGCTAGTGGTTAAGCCCTTGGGTTAGAAGGTTAGACCCTACAGATTTCAGAAAGGGAATAGAGTTTTTCACGTTTGCTAGTAAGAAACTTTAAGTCTCTATTGATATAAATAATTTTTATTCCGAATTATTTTCCAACAATTTTTGAAAACTGCTATTATTCCAATTATTTTTATATAGTTCCTGAAATCTTTACGATTTTACTTTCACTTTTTTCCGACTACCCCATATTTAGTTTATCCTTCTAAATATAAAAAGAGGATGCCTCTTCCCCCGAGAATAAGTGATTCCGGGAATTCCCTGCCAAGGTGCAATTAAGCTCTTCGATCAAACATAAAAAGTCCCTTTCAGAGGGTGCGGAATAGATGCGTTACGTGCGTGTTGAGATCTCATAAAAATTCTCGAGAAGTCGGAATTACACATAAAAGTGAGCGCATTAAATCCAGAAAAGTAAGGTTCAGTAGAAACAAAAACAGTAAAAAGAACGTAGAAAAGGATTCGAAATTTGAGGTCTAAAAAAAACAAATTTGAAAAACAAAACTCCCAAGAGCACACTGCACTGCGACGCTCACTGATGAGAAAGGAGTTGAAAGAAGCAAAAGCAAAAGAAAAAAAGTAGAGTTATCTTCCGTTGGTAATTGCTCCGTCTTTCTTCTTCTGTAAGCGCGGTTCGTATCCACACTTTAATTTCCGCGGAGAGAAATTTTACCCAACTTTAATGAGAACCACTGAAATTTCTTTAGAGAATATAAAATTAACATTTCGAAATTTTTTTAGTTCAATTTCAAACTAATATTGTCTTTTGTATATTTATTTATTTATTTTTAGCCTAATGTAAGACAGGACCACTCATAAAAGTATTTCGGTATAAAAAAGTATTCTGGTTCTAATTTTTTTTTCAGGTTCTGAAAAACGTGATATGGAACATATAATATACGACATAATGTTTTCAATATTGCGGATTGTAAGGGATGAAAGTAATCTTTTTATATTCTCTTCATATTTTTTTCTATATTGCTCTGGAATTCTCAGCAAGCGTTGGAGGCGCGTACGTGTTAGGAAATCTATCATATTTATGTATCTTCTGTGAGCAGTGGAAATGGATTTTCCATTGATACCGTAATCGGTGAACTTCCATAAAAGCGAAGAGGGATCGCTCCTTGAGACTCGCAGAGTAAGCTACGACAAATCGCTCGGAATCGTGACCGAAAGCGATCCCATGTGAAATGGTCCTCGAGAGCAGAAACGTCAAACAAAAGCTTCATGACTCAAGTGGCGTCCTTTAACGTCCACCACGACTTTCACCATGATTTCTGATTCCTTCTTTGTTAGAAATTTTATCATCTGACCAGCATGAGAATGCTTTTCTGTGAAATTCCACGTCTGTTCGGCCAAATTTCATTTTGATGGGATCAAAATTAAATCAAAATAAAAATGTTATATCCTTTTTGAAGTATAGTTTAACCGATAAAAGGGACTTTCAAGCAGCAGGTTATTTGACAGATTATAAATCTTTTTTGGAAACATTTTTTACAGATTTTGAATCATATTGGAAAATGTATAGAGCTTCAATGCTTTCAGTTTTATAACCATTTTTAAAATTCAAGAAGTCGTTGAAAGGATTTTAAATCACATTTTTAAAATCTCGAAATTGTGTTGTAATTTCTTTGAGCTTTTCAAAATATTATTAAGGGTTTTTCATATCGTCATTTCCTTAAACTATTGATTCATTTAATTTCCAGAAAATTTTATTCAGCAATTTAGCACAAAAACTATTTATACACTTGAAAAATTAAATTGCGTATTTTTAACTGTTTTTATTAAAATATTTATCAGTAATTTGATGTTCTTTAAATAAAATTTGTATACATGTGTATTTTCGAATATTTTATGGGTCTTCTTTTTAGTTTGGAAATGGAGTATTCATGGGTCATTCCAGAAAAGATCGTCTGATAGCCATTGCGATCTATTTTTTTAAAAAAATGTTAACGATATGTATTGTTTCTGGGTGTTATTAGAGTTGAATTTTCCCATTTATATAAACTGATATCTTGTTCTTTTCACAAAAATCGGTTTTAAATGTTAATGAGGGATGAAAATGGCGCATGCACCACATTACAAAATTCTGTCTATTAAAGTCAGTATACAAAATAATTTAATGTTTCAAAAAAGATATTGCGACTCAAGAATGATATTTTGATGAGATACCAATATTTTTTTATTTATATATTTTTTTCAATATTAAAAAAAGACCCTAAAGCCAACTACATACATCAACATTTTCTACGAAATGAAAAAAAGATTTAAAGTAGAGCAAAAAAGACCAAATTTTGGCATATTTAACCGTGGATTTTTCCCATATTACTATTTTGAGTATATTAAATTTACTTTTATATGAAAGCTAAATCCCTAAAATTAATAAATTAATACAGATCTTTAAAGAATTACGCACCTTTAAACTCAAAGCTGAGTCTTGAAAATTCAAACTTCGTTCAAATGTACCTTTTTTTCTTTTCATATCTCCTTAAGAAGAAAAATTAAAACAACTCAGACTTACAGAATATGTATTGTCGATATGTATACCTCCAATGGGAAAATTTGATGGGACCTTGCTTGGTTATCAATTTTTTTCACTTTAAAAATCGTGCAAGGTTAACCCCATTTTAACCTGCATCATTTAACCCTTTATTATTATTATTATTTATTATTATTTATCAGCATTTGGAACTTTTTTAACGCGAAAAAAACCGAGAAACTTCAAAACTTTACAAAAATTGGTCGTTTGCTTTCTTAAGAGACCTTGGAAAGTTATTATCCCACTGTGATTTTAGAGACCCGGTGGGAAAATAGTGTCCCAAAGGGCGTTAAAGGGTTAAACACAATAGAACTGAAGTTAGACTATCAAATTAGGTTGTTCTCTTTTTTATTCAAAAATATTTTATAATATTAGAAAGTTTTAAAATATTTTATAATATTAGAAAGTTTTTTCTAAATTAAATTCTTTTTATTAAATTTTTCCGAGTTATGAGAAATATTTATTTTATATTTAAGAAGAAATTGCGGTAAGTAGGGAATTATAAATATGGATAATTGTACTTTTCTCTTTCTACAATTAACAATATTTATAATTCCCTACTGCGCTAGAGAATTTTAAATATTCTTAATTTAAACTCTTAGTTTAGTTTATGGATTTTAATGCGATTTAACTGTAGAACTACACATTCAGAAATAGAAATCTTTTTCAAAATATTTTTGAATTAAAAAGATAACAATCTAATTGGATAAGTCAACTTCAGTTCTATTGTGTTTACGTATCATGCAGGTTAAAATGAGGTTAACCTTGCATGATTTTTAAAGTGAAATAAATTGATAATCAAACAAGGTCCCATCAAATTTTCGTATTGGAGGTGTACATGTCGACAATACATGTCATATTCTGTAAGCTTGAGTTGTTTTAATTTTTCTTCTTAGGTGATATGAAAAGGAGAAAAAGACACATTTGAACGAAGTTTTAATTTTCAAGACCTAGTTTTGAGTTTAAAGGTGTGTTTTTCCTTAAAGATCTGCATTAATTTATTAATTTTAGGGTTTTAACTTTTATATAAAAGTAATTAGTTTAATATATTCGAAATAGTAATACGAGAGAAATCCAAGGTTAAATATACCAAAATTTGGTGTTTTTTTTGTCTATTTTAAACCCTTTTTTAATATTGAAAATAATATTTAAATAAAAAAATATTGGTATCTCGTGAAAATATCATTCTTCAGTCGCACTATCTTTTTTAGATCATTAAATTATTTTGTATGTTGATTTAAATAAAGAGAAAAACACGATTTTTGTGAAAAGAACAAGATATCAGTTTATATAAATGAGAGAATTTAATCCTAATAACACCCAAAAATAATATATATCGTTAAAATTTTTGTTCAAAATAGGTCGCAATGGCTATCAGAAGATCTATTGTGGAATGACCCTCATGTAAACTTATACTTTTATATTCCGAATAAGATACTATTATGATTCTTGGAATAAAATAGATGAAAGGCAGGATTTTCAATAGGATGTTATTATCGCAGAGAAAGTAGGTATTGACCGAGGGTTCTCATCTCTTCCAAGTGACTGGGTCTTCCTATTATTTTCTCACACAGTCTCTTGTTGAGATAAGCCACCTCAAAATGGCGCTTATAGCCTGCCTTTCAATTTTTTGTGCCATTCACTTTTCTGTATAATCATTTTCTTTCCTTTCCTCTCATCATCCACAATTTACAAGAATTCGATACACTTCCACGTGAAAATTGTCCAAATACAAAAAGAAGTGTTTTTTTAAAATTCAAAAACACTTCGAAATGAATAAATAATTACTACAAAATAAAAAAGAATAACTAAGTGCCTGCGTACGAGTAAAAAATTAATATTGAAAATAAAAATTTCCAGTAAATTATTGATATTTCTTTTGTTCTCTTCAATTTCTTTGAAATATTTTCTTTGAAACATTTCTTTGAAATATTCTATTTTAATTAGAAAATAGAATAGGGAAAAAGCCCTTGATCGAATCGTTAATTAATAGATTGAAACGGTTCACTAATCCGTGGTTAATTATGGGGCCTTTGCAGTAATTAGATTCGCGGTTCTGCCCTTTGCAAGACCACCTGTATCTCTTGATCTACACAAGTCTTTGCAAATAGTGATTGCACACAATTCTGCACGTGTTATCTACACGTGTGGTATTCTAAATTCTGTTACAGACATTTTATGTGTTCTCGTTAATACTGAAAATTATATAACTTATCTTAATGAAAATTAATAAAAAATTAATAAGAATATAATGTGGCAAAAAATCCGAAGGATATATCTCTTCTCATAATAACATTTGAATCAATACTTTCACTTCCATCCGTAACTTTTTTGCACCCAACCATTTTTTGTGAATTGCCAAAAAATGAGCTAAATTTTAATCAGAATTTTCAGGTGATTTCTTTTATTGAAATAAAATAAATTATTTATTTAATTATTTAATTTTATTAAAGTTGTGTTTTCCAAATAGTATTTATAACTACTGACTTTTCTTCCTTGAAGTAACTTTTGAAAAATTGCATAATTTGTAATCGGTAGACTGTATAAAATTAATGAATAATTTTATAAATTCAAGAACTTATACCGCGAATAAAGCTGGTTTTATTTTCAAGGGGGTCTAGGGTCTTGGTCTAACGCAAGGGGGTATAGTGGAAGCCGAAAGAATTAATTACATGGAGGGGTCTGAATTACTTGACTTGTTGATGTTGGGCGATTTATGAAGTCACTCAAAGTGGAGAACAGTATGTGGGAACAGGTGCTGCTTCAGGTTTAGAAGAACAGACTCAAGTCAAAATGTTTGCCACAAGCGGATAGTACCGAGTTTACGACACCTTGTTTACGAATAACGATGTATTTTATAGAAATTTTGA
Organism: Euceroptres primus; assembly: GCA_037177015.1. Lineage (NCBI taxonomy): Eukaryota > Metazoa > Arthropoda > Insecta > Hymenoptera > Figitidae > Euceroptres > Euceroptres primus. The sequence continues at coordinate 11,571 of JBAGKK010377391.1, forward strand.
CACTCTACATACTTCAAGGGATTACAAAAGCAAACTTAATTTAGGATTAAAATTTTGATGAATTTGACTACTAGACAAACTACTGGAAATTGACAAATTTGCCTAAATAATTTTTAATTTTAGTTTCTTCTGAATTTCTTCGTTTTATTTTCTTCTTCTGTGTTCAAGTATTACGTAAGCATTTTGGCTATAGTTTGGTATAATTGTGTCTTTCTCATTCCCGCGACAGTGAGAAAGATACGAGCATACCAAACTATAGCCAAAATGCTTTCGTAATACTTGACCAGCCCCTAGTAAAAAAGTACAAATGAACAAAATATTGTTTCTTAATTCTTTTACTTGAAATATTGTTCTAGTTACAAATGAAGAGAAATACCATAAGCTTTTTTATCACTATATTATTTTCTTTATGTATAGATTCTCAAGATCTGCAATTGTAACAGAAAAGTTAAAAAAAATAATTTTAAATAAATAAAAAATACCTCCATTTTAGAATAAATTTTTTTGGGACAAAAAATTGTCCCAAGTGAATGACAAAATTCCAAGTGAATCTGAACTCGAAAATCAACCCTAGCTTATTGGGCAGGCTGAGCCTCCTTTTATTAGCAATCACAGCCTATTTCTCGCAGTCTTCAATTAAAGCGTAACCTGTAAAGAATTTCCTTGACAAAAGCAAATCTGGGGTTGCTGTAAATTGGAATTTCAGAGATTCCGGGGGTTTAGCTGTACCCTTTCGAACAATGCAACTATTCCTAGCATTTACATTTAACGGACGTCTTGATTGAGGCAGACGACATATACTGAGTCGTGCATGAAATTGCAACTTTGATCGTTCGATTAATTATTACAAAAGGTGGAAGTGCTTTCCAAAAGCGAAACGATGTTGTACTGTCTAAAAGGTAGTTGGGTAACAATCTCGTGCTACTGTGGTACCAAACTACGAATTTCTCAGTGCTTCATTTGAATTTCAGAAATCTTGGAAGTTTCTTTGACATACAGCCCCGTATTAAGTGCCGTTAAAGCCAGCTTAATTACTCCATTTAACGGCTCCTTTCCTATCTTCCTCCCCCTCAACTAACGCCTTTGAGATCTAAGTTGATGGGATGAAACTTACTTGGGAAAGCTTGTACGGAAATGGGTTATCAAGCCTGAAATTATAATTCCCTGTTTTGGGAAGTGATTACCTTTATTCGAGGAATTTTATTTTAAGTTAAATTTCAAAACTGAAAATTCAAATCCGAATTTTTGAAGTGCACTTTTAAAATTTCTGAAATCTAATTAAACTGTATGACTGATAATGGTTTCACAAAAAGATTCATTTTCTATGTCCAGATAATTACAAGTTTCGATTTTGTATTGAATTTTAAATCAGTTTAAATTAACAAAAGCTATCGAATTTAATTATTCTGCTCTTCTGGAATCTACCCATATTTTCAGTCATTTTGCAATGAATAGTAGAAGAAAAAAAAAGGGAATTTACGAAGCTCGATTTGAAACTCCAATCTCACTTTAGCTTCATAACAATGAATCCTGCTTGCAGCCTCATTTTCCTCAGTGAAAGATTTGGCAAAAGTTTGTCCTTGACCAGCTGAGATTTCTTGGCAGATGTCGAGTTTGGACACTTGCCAATCGATCCTCTCTTTTCTCTTTACTCTCAGTAAAGAAATAAGGCACAGGAAAATTATAAGCAGCGTCCTTGTCAACACTCAACCTTTTATTGTTGGGGTTTTAAGCACTCAAGGGCAAATTTACTAATTTAACAATGCCCATTTCAGTTAAGTACCTACTTTGTTTATTAATTGGCTTGAGATTTTAAAAACTGAGTAATCTGTCAAACGATTTTTCTTAATTGAGTTATTTTGTTTAAAACTTGTTTTACATTATATCGATTCTTGTATCAAATTACAGTAATTTATTTATTTAACAAGAGGTAAATCGATTAAATCGATTTCTTGTATCAAATTACAGTAATTTATTTATTTAACAAGAGGTTAAACAAATCGAAAATTTGGTATAATTCACATAAATTTTAGATGATTAAAACAAAATACGACTGTTTAAATAAATTAAATAAATTGATTAAATAAATTCTTGTTTTCTCAGTGAATAGTCAATTTTAAATGTCATGATTTGTTGTTAGAAAATTTGGTATCATTAAACCCAGAAACATCCAAAATTAAAGAATTTCTTTTTAATTTATCATAAAATTATTTAACTATGTTTTCAATGCATAAGAAGAATAAATAAATTTTAAAAAATGTCTTTACAAAGTCAGAAGCAAAACTCTTTGTTTGAAGATATCCTTAATCTGAATGCCAATTCATATGGAAATTGCATATGCAGAATTGGCAAAGTTTATACCAGAACAATGAACTTTCCTTTTCTCGGAAGATTTTTTCCCCCAAAGGGGGTTATAACTTTTCCATAAAAATCCTGAATGCCATTAAATTTACAGAACACATTTACTTATACTTTTATTTAAATTTAAATAAACACTTAAACTTTTATTTAAATTTAAATATACACTTAAATTTCTATTTAAATTTAAATAAACACTTAAACTTTTATTTAAATTTAAATAAACACTTAACATTTTTATTTAAATAAAATATAAATTTTATTTGTATGCATTGTTTAAAAATCTTTAATATTTAAAGTGACTATATTAACTAAACAAAAAAAATTTTTATTAACACAAATAAAAGTGTATTTATAGAATATAGAGCAATAAATTCTTTACTGAGGGGAATTAAAAATTGATAAAATTAAAATTTATATGGAATAAATAATTCTTTGACAATATCCAAAATGAATTTGCTCCAAAATTAATAATAATTAATTAATAGTAAACGAATTAATAAATTAATAAATTTTTGTAAGACTGGAAGTTAAATGATAAACTTTGTTGTCGAGCAAGATTCAAGCTTAACTTAACGACGTTCAATATATTTGAAAACTACAATTAGTTTCCTGGTTAAGTGAAGTTCTTGATGAGGAAACTGATCTTAACAATTCCCTTGAGCACAGAAGGAGACCATTAACCAGAACGTTAGATAAATGTCAAATCCAAGAGACAATGAAGCTGCAAGTAAGATTGTCGAGTTTCTGACCAGTTGGTCTTCTTGAAATAGGCGAAGACAAAGGCTATAGAATGTAAATCGATACTTTTTGTCGAGTCACTGTCTCACTATTATTGTTGAATTTTTTCTCTTCCCTTACTGCTTACTTCATCTCTTCAATCGTATTTTGTATATAAAAATATAAAATGTATAAAGTAGGAACTAAAAGTTTAATTTTACTTTGAATCTTCTTTTATTTTCTACAAACTAGTTTTTTTTATTAGAGGTCGAAATTTAGACGAATTAAAAACAGAAAAAAAATACAACAAAGAATGAGGAAAGCACGAAGGCGACCTTTAAAACCTCTACTTTTGTAACTTAATTAAAACTAACACAATGATTTAAAAATAATAAATGAGGAGATAAATACTTTAAAAAAATTATTTACTAAATATTTTTAAAAATCAGAATTTAAACATCAGAAATTATCAAAATTTAATAGTCAAAAGTGATTTTCTTACAGAAAACATCAGCCTATTTGTGCCACACTTTTGAAAAAGTTGTTTCTGTTTTTAACTTCTTCAAACTTAGTCGTTTAAATTGAAATTCGTTTCGAAATTTGCATTTTAGACGTTGAGTTCAACAATTACAGCTTTTTAGTTGAAAGTGTTAATCACTCTAGTGAGGAATTTTTAATTTAAGATCCCTATAAATCTGAGACAAAACAAAAAGTTGAAAGAGATTTTGAAACTTATTTTGTCCATGTCCTAAAAATGCCAGTCCTTAAAAGAATATTCAGAAAATTGGAAACTTTCGTAATGTAAAAATCTGTTTACTCTGACTTACTGACCAAGTTATTTGCCAAGTTTCGAAGTTTTCCAAAAGAGAGAGTTATCGGAAAATAACAGTACCTAGAAGCGAAATTTTCAGTTGACTATAAAATTATTCTTAAACAAAAGTAAAAATTAAGAGCGAATAGAAAAAAATGAAACATTTTTGTCAAACTTCATTGATTGACAGTCGATAATATTAAACACATTGGATCTGAATCAAACGTCAAATGGTTCCATGAACCAACAGGTCGAAATTATAGTTCGAAAGATGGATCACGACTGCATAATTCGACCACCTAAAAACATTAATATATTATATGCGAACACGTGTTTTGACAGGAATGTTACACATTTTAAGGGATACTAACGTCTAAAACGTCTAATACCTTTAGATCCATCAATGTCATGTACACAGTTTCCTTCGTCTATATATTCTATATTACTCTCACTCTTGGGAAATATCGACCCTTAGATTCACCCCAAACTCCATTCCGCAATTTGACAATTTGAAAAAACCTCAAAGAAATAGGAATTCCATACGTAAGATAGAAATTTTTTGAAGATATTTTAATTTTCTCTATAGGAAGGGAATTTTCTATTTAAAATGTTCAAACATTATTGTCTCTGATTTTATTGGATTTCATTTTAAACACAAATTTTTTCTAAAATATTAATTTATTAATAAAGAAACTAATGTAATGATAAAGAAACTCACGATTCTTCTTTTTATTTTGTAGTTGAAACAATATTTTCAGATAAATTTCAGCTAAGAAAAAGAATTTCATTCACTTGAACGTTCAAAACTTCAGGTTCATTACAATTTAAAGCTGATTTTAAAATATCACTTTCACTTGTAAGGGATTAAATTTTAAAAGCCTGCAAATTTAAAATTTTTAAAGAGAATTTTGGAATTGAAAACTTTTAAACTGTAAAAGTTATTGATAACTTTCAAATTAAAGGTCTTAACATTTAAATCTTTCAAATTAAAAGCTTTAAAATTCAGAACTTTGAAATTGATAGCTCTTATGGGTCGTTGCCAAAAAGTTGTGAAAGTTGGACTATTTTCTGAAAAAACAAACTTTTCAGAGCTAACTGAAGAACTTTTAACAGTGTCTAGTATTATGGAAATTTCCGTACAGCTGGCACACAACATAGTATGGGTCGGGACTATTGCTACAGAATTTTCCGTAACAATAATAGTCTGTCCCCCCTTTGTTTTGTATGCTAGTTGTACGGAACTTTCCGCAACAATATCCTCGAGCGATTTTTTTTCCATTATTTCAAATCCAAAATATGTTTTGTTCGTAGAAAATAAGGAGCCACGTATTTTTTTAATTAACAATGCGACATTTTTACATTTTTTACGAATATTTTATAATTTTAAGGATAAAATGATTTTTTTTAGAAATTTTACTTTAAAAACCTTGCCATTTTTGCAATTTTTGAGATATTAAGGTTCAGTTTATTCAGTTATTTGCACTCCTTCAAAATCCCCCCAAAAAATTTAAAAATAATAAAAAATATTGAAATTATTTCAATTTTTTGAAACAAATTTTTCAGAAATTTTCTCACAAACCCCACCTTTTTCCCCTGACATTTTCAGGAATAATAGGTACTAAGTCTAGGAATAATAGGCAATAGTCTACTTAGCATAAATTTCCCATTTGGTATTTTTTTGCTTTTCAGGAGAAACAAATTTTTTTAAAAATTAATAAAAAAATTTTCTCACAAATCCCACCTTTTTTCCCTGACATTTTTAGGAATAATAGGTATTTAGTCTAGGAAAAATAGGCAATAGTCTACTTAGCATAAACCCATTTGGTATTTTCTTGTTTTTCAGAAGAAAAAAATTAATTTCGATTTTTTTTTTTCAAAACCTTGCCATTTTATGCACTTTTTTATAATCTGGACATTTTAATCTGCCCTCTGAAAAAACACTTTTCGCAGCCATGATAATTGTCTAAAACATTAGAAACTCTAAAGTGCAACAGACACTACCCAATATTACAACTAGAATTTGCATTCGACTTTTGACATGATTATTTCAACGGTAAGTCGAAACGTAAATAAATAATCTGAAAATAAAAAAAATTATCACACGAATTGACGTTGTTTTCTTGCGAAAGAAAAGTCCGCCTTGAATATATATTACCTATCACTCCTGAAAATTTCAGCAAAAAAACAGCTGTTTTGATAAAATTTCATGTTTTAATTTTTCGAAAAATTAAATAACTTTACCATTTTTTATTCTTTTTCGGGTTTTCTCATCGGTTTCGAAAGAGTGAAAAAAACTTGACAAACTTGAACAAGAAAAACCTTAAAATCTCAAAAATGGCAAAAATGGAAAGGTTTTGGAGTTTTTGAGAAAAACTTTTTTTATTTTTTTCAAAAAATCGAATTAACTTTACCATTTTTTATTATTTTTTAACTTTTTAAAATGGATTTTGAAAAAGTGAAAAAACTGTATAAACTGAAACAAGATAAACTTTAATATCTCAAATATTACAAAAAATAGCAAGAGTTTAAAAGTAAAATTTCCAAAAAAACTCATTTTACCCTTAAAATTTTAAAATATTCGTAAAAAATGTAAAAATGTCGTTATATTAATATAAAAAAACGTGTCAAAATCATTTTTGGAGTGAGGATAAATATTTTACTCGCCAGGAGGGTTACCGAGTGGATATTCAATAAACGAAGAAAAATACATTTCAAAATTATTTTAAAAATATGTAGAGTAGAGATAACATTTTTTTTAAATAATGTAAAAATTTCTTTTTTCTCCCTCTATGTGATCGTGTCTCCAGATTATCGATTACATTTTTATTTTATTAAAATTTTTTAAAAATGGGCAACCGAGAGGACATTATTATAAATCGTAGGGTGCATAATTTGTTGACATTCTTTTAAGTTGCGAACAATACACATGCTTATGCTTATATGAGCACTTGCGTAGAACTATGTAAAAGTAATGATTCTTTGATTTTTTAAAGATTTTTTAAAGTGCTTTTTTCCTAAAACATGAGGGTTGCTGAGAGGTCATGAAACTTCAGGGACAGACTTCTAAACATTTATAAACATAATCAAATCTAAAATATTTATCTCTATTCATAATTTTTAGATTCTTTAACTTAATACAAATGACTCGTATGAGTATCAA
>JBAGKK010377494.1:0-18618 GCA_037177015.1 Euceroptres primus
AGACTCATCATCAGAGGTGACGTTTTCATCACCTACCAAAGTTTTTTGAAGTTTGTTAACAATTTTGGTACATCTGATTTTTGCTACGCGCTCTGTTAAGCTCGGATATAGTTCTTTCATCATCGTTATTAGAGCTCGGGTATTGTCAGTATATTCTTTGGCAATAGAAGCTGTATTTGAGGCGCCTCTTGCCTTTTCAAAGAAACTTTTAAATTGTAGGTAAGAATCATTTATTCTCTTTTCCTTTTTTGACTTAACTTTTTTGAAGGGTTCTTCAGTATTTATGGGGCTTTTATTTTCGAGATTTTGTTCCACGCTTGGTGGAATTTCAGAATTTTTAGATGAAGAGCTAGTAGAGTGGGGGCGAAGTGTTTTGTAAAAAATTGCTATTAAATTCAATTTTCAAAACATCATTTTTCTTAATTAGGATTTTTACAATCTCTTCTAAAATTATTATAAATTATATTATATAGCGGGGAAAAATATGTTTACAATGCTTACAATATGTTTACAATTTTTACAATATGTTTACAATAATTCAAATGTGAAAAGGGTGGCTCTTCTGAACGCATAATTTATACGAAGTTTATTCATATAATGTTTAGAAAGATGTCCATGCTATGAAACCTCTGAGAATATCAGAGAAATTAGAAGAAGACTCACATGATGTGTTCCATTTCAAGTTTTTTTTGACATTCTTCTTTCTTGATCTATTATATGACTATCATTTTTTGCAAATTTATTATCTAACTGAAACGATATTGATTGTATATAGATTAAAAAAGAAATGGTAATATTATATCTAAATGAGTTGTATTGATTATTATGACAGAAAATGAATGAAGTAAGCTGTTGGAATAATTTAAAGTTCTTCTATTTGAAAAAAATTGGTATTCGCTTATTGCTCACTTAATTATTTTTCCAGCTGAATTTTTTTTGTCTTTAGAAAGAAGGTATATTTTTTAGAATTTACAGAAAATTATTACCTATCCACTATATTATCCACTATATTACCTATCCACTTATCCACTAAGTTATATAACAATTTATCAAAAAAGGTCGGCTTAAAATAAACCAAGAAAAATATCGACCAGAAAATTGAGGATTCGACACATCATACACTGGGAGGAAATACATTTTTTTCGTTCAATTTTTCGTTCAGAGTCTTCAATTTTGGTCTGATGTTTAATTATTTTCTTTAAAATTAAAATGCATTTAATTCTGAAGAGCTTCGAGGTCAGAACTTTTGTCTCCTCTATTTGTTTATTGATAATTTTTTACTCAAATTATGGAAAAACTGAAATTTTTTACATAACAATTTTTACGCTTTAATGACTGCTTAGGTAAACTTTATATTGTCTTAATTGAATGTTTGGGGACTCACAGAATAAAAATAATTTGTTTATTATTCCATTTAATTGTTATAAACAAATTTTATAAACAAATTGACAAACAGTCTTATTATCGAAAAAAAAATTTTTTTCACAAAAATAATTGAAAAGTTAATAATAATTCATTGTTATGTACAATTCTTTTAGCAAAATATTTAAATTTAAGGTTTTTTCAAATTATAATTTCTTTTAATCGCCGGAACGGCTGCAAGTATTTTTTAAAAATTATAAATCTTTGATAATATTTGGTGAAATATAACAATGTAAATTTTTATAAACAAATTAGATAAACAAATTCGAAATTTTGGCCTTTTCGCGTAGAAAAAAAAATATGTTTCGCACTGAAAATGTTTCAAACTATTGAACGAATGACTGCTAGGCACAAAAATATTTAAAAAGTTAACAATAACCATTGTTGTAAACAATTCTTGTGACAAAATATTTAAATTCAAGGTTTTCTCAAATTTTAATTTTCTTTAATCGCTAGAATCGCTAAAATCGCTACAGATATTCTTAAAAATAATGTACCTTTGATAATATCTGGTAAAATATAATAATCCAAATGTTTATAAACAATTAAGATAAACAAATTTCAAATGTTGGCAGTTTCACTTGAAAAAAGTCGGGTTTTCAATCGCAATAGTTTGAGAATGAATCATAACACTGTATGCTAAGATTCACTCAATGAAAAATCTTTTAAACATAACCCACCGACTTGGTAGGCAAACCCCCAATTTTGCAAAGATTCTTGTCAGAAAATGGGATTGGTAATGGATGCAGAAAAACAAGTACTTTTTCATGAATTTCAGATTTTTGAAAGATTTCTTCTTTCGCAACTGATACAGGGATCCGAACTTACTAATAGTTTGTGTGCTCAGTGGCGTAGCCAAGGGGAGGGGGGGTCTGCAAATCTTTATATGCATCCATATCTACTCGCCATTTCTTAAAATCGAGTCGATAGGCTGTATGCAAAAGATTTTCCATAAACTGAATCTTAGCATGTAGTGTTGACAATCCATAATCATATGACTTGATATCTATAACTTTGCCTTTGACTCTATCTAAGTCATTCATCTCGTTAGGTGTAGCTTGACAAATGTACCAAGTCATAGATAATAAAGTTCCAGAAAGAGCCTGGTAAACTTTTCCGTCCACCATCGTCAACTTCATATTAGGTTTTATCACAAAAGCATGGGAATCGTTTTTTATTATTGTGAGCTTCATTTTATCGATTTCTTTCTGAAGGGATGATATTACTGAATTGTTTTTTTCTGGGGTTTCTTTTGCGAATTCATATAGTATTGGCTTGCAATATGATGTTGACGATGGATTAGGATTTTTCCACACTACAGAATTTACCGAATCCCCTAAGTGAAGTCGCAGTGGTACCATTGAAACCGTGAAGATACACTCATCACTGGATCGAGTGCGCATGGATCGAGCGCGTCGTTCACGCTTCACTGATTCTGCCCCCCCCCCGAGCGTCCCTTGACCGGCCTACATCGCTCGGGCAGTCAGGGCCGCCAGACGCTGTTTACATCAAGACTCTTTGCGCGTTTACTTTTGTACGTTCAGAGACTATATACGCGATCTTGAATTGGATCGAGAGCACTCTAACCCCGAGCCCTGCTGTCGATCCAGTGATGAGTATACTATTATCCACCATATCTGGATCATCTTTTTTTTGCTTGTACATGCTTTGGCTTGAAGAACCATCGCAACCGTATTTCACAATTTACTTCAAGTTATGAGGTTTCCTTGTATCCGTAAATGGAAGAGAAATATCACGATCTTTAAAAATCCGAGATACCGTATGATCTAATAAAGATTTCAATCCGATTATAAAACCCTTTTCCGTTACTTTAATCAAATGTCGATAACATTCTTCTTTAGCTTTTGCCAAATTGTCGTATGCTAGGTAAATGTCAGTATTTCTCTTTTTTGCCTGCATATGGATGTGATACTGACTTTTAGAAAAATCAGCTTCCTCTATTAACGTCAAAGCTTCTTCTGATGTGTAAAGAATCGGGCAATTATTCATATTTTCATCGGAAGGTAAAATTGAATTCATGAATTCTGATACTTTTTTCCTATCACATAGATTTAGCAAGCGTAAAAAAGCCTCTCTTATTTTGATGTCAGTATATTTTTCCCGGATATCCATTAATTTCCTTCGTTTTGTCGAAGTAGAACGTTCTACAAAGTCATCTGAGTTTGACCTTCCGCATTGGTCATTACTTTCAGGTTGAAATTCCCCGATAAAATATGTATTCAACCAATCTGCAAACTTTTTTTCGAAACAAGTTTTAATAAATGATGAACTGTGCCATTTTCTTTTAAAATGAGGGATGAAATCATGATTTAATTGATTTTTATAAATCTTCTATAAATCTTCCATACCTCCATTGGAATTAGAAATCAAAAAATCGGATAGGGTCTTTTTGAGAACTTTTAAAGTATCCATTTTGCCTTATTTGAGAACCATTTATTGGACAATATTAAATACAACAAATTGTTTTACAATGACCTCAAATTAATTAGTACTTACATCTATTATTAACACAAACTCCCAAAATTAGAAAACTGAACAAATAAAGAATAGTACATTATTCACCAAGTTTAAACGCAAATTTTAGTGAGAGCGTAGTTTAAATCACGAGGCGAAGCCGAGGGGTTCAATCGCTCGAGCCAAAATTTTCGTTTGGACATAGCAAATACAGTGCTTTTCGTCATGACATCGAGAAAAAGCCAAATGAAAATGCCGAATTGACGAAAAATAAATATAATGTATTGTAGAAAAGAATACAACTGTGAAAAAAAACTCTTACCCCAATACATGTATTCCTGAAACAGAATATTAAAACAACTGAAAGTTATTAAAACAAAATATAACTCTGGATACTATGGATACGGAAAAAACTTCTATTTCTCAATTTTTCAATAGAAGAGGAATTTTTTTGCATAAAATTTGTTAGTAAAAACATTTATAAAAATATTTAATAATGTATTTTTATTAATATTTGTGACTAACTTAGACTCACAACTTAGTCTAAAGCTATTTCAATTGAAAATCAGATTTTTTGCTGTGTGAAACTGCCGAAATTTGAAATTTTTTATCTTAATTGTTTATAAGCATTCAGATTGTTACATTTGACCAAATATTATCAAAGATATATTATTTTCAAGAATATCTGTAGCCATTCTGGCGATCAAAGAAAATTTTAATTTGATGAAACCTTAAATTTAAATATTTTGTCACAAGAATTGTTTATAACAATGGTTATTGTTAACTTTTCAAATATTTTTGTGACTAGTAGTCATTCGTCCAATAGTTTAAAACATTCCCAGTGTAACAAAATTTTTTTTCTACGCAAAAGGGCCAAAATTTTGAATTTGTTTATCTCATTTGTTTATAAAAATTTAAATTGTTATATTTTACCAAATATTATTCAAGATTTATTATTTTAAGGAATATCTGAAGTCGTTTTGGCGATTGAAGAAAATTATAATTTGAAATTATAATTTCAAATTTAAATATTTTGCCACAAGAGTTGTTTATAACAATGGTTATTGTTATCAACAATGGTTATGTTTATTGTCCCCAAACATTCATTTAAGACACTATAAAGTTTACCTAAACAGTTATTAGAGCATAAAAAATTGTTAGGTAAATTTCAGTTTTTCCATAATTTGAGTAAAAAATTTATTAATAAACAAATAGAGATGACAAAAGTTTTGACCGCGAAGCTCTTCAGAATTTAATGCACTTTAATTTTTAAAAAAATTAAAAATTGGACCAAAATTGAAGCCTCTGGACATTTTTGAACGAAAAAAGTGCATTTCCTTCCAGTGTGCATCATGAAGTCTAATCTAATTTCTCCAAATTTGTCAGAGAGGTTGCATAACTTAGATATCTTTTTAAACAATATCAGAATAAACTTTATACAAATTATTCGTTCTGGTGAGCCACTCTTATCTCATTTAAAGTTCATTATTAATTTAGTCTCGCATTTATTTTTTGTATAACAGCATTTTTCAGAGTTGTTATTCATCATTGTAAACATAATGTTTATTATATTAATTTCCGGAGAAGGCGGAAAAGTTACACGTGATAACGTTTTTAAAATTAAATTATACGTTAATTAATTGCAGAAGTACTTTTCAAATTAAATAATTAATATTTCCTGAAAGCTATCAACTTTGAAAATGTTCTAAAAATATTAGATGGATTTTATAAATTCAACATCAGAAGAGCTCAATGAGAAAAGATATTATTTCTACAACTAGGTGTATATAAAATTAAAAAGGTACAAATTATAAGTAATATCGTAATAATCGTAATAAGTTTGGAATTTAATTTTTGCCATTATAATTTATGTGGAATTGAATTATACTCTTAAATATAATAATATAGATAACTATAATAATAATATGAAATATTTTAATTTAATGTTCAATTCAAATACAATATGGATAATTCCTTGGAATCGATCGAATAAAATGTGTTCTACGCGTTAGAACTTTAGTATTGAAGTAATTGAAGTGTACAATTGTCTCCTTATTGTCGATTGTGACTTACATATCGTCGATTTAAATTGTAATACCATTATAGACCGAATCCATTTCAAATCATACAAGCCGGCGGGTGACATATTCAAGATTGGCTTGCCAATGAAATATGTTTTTCTTTTTTGCGAAAAATAAGGAGACACATATTTTTTAAAATTAGTATAGCGACATTTCTACATTTTTTATGAATATTTTTAAATTTTAAGGATAAAATGAGTTTTTTGGAAATTTTACTTTAAAAACCTTGCCATTTTTGCAATTTTTGAGATATTAAGATTTTTCTTGTTTTAGTTTATACAGTTCTTTACTCTCTTTCAAAATTCAAACAAAAAATCTAAAAGTAATAAAAAATGGTCGTTATTTCAATTAAAAAAAATTTTTTTTAACTTTTCTCATAAACCCCACCTTTTTCCCCTGACATTTTTAGGAATAATAGGTATTAATGTAGTTTACTTAAGATAAATTTCCCATTTGGTATTTTTTTGTTTTTCGGAAGAAAAAATTAATTTCGATTATTTTTAAGACCTTGCCATTTTTGCAATTTTTTTAGGTTTTAAGATTTTTCTTGTTCCAGTTTGTCAAATTTTTTTCACTCTGTCGAAACCGATGAGAAATACCAAGAAAGAATAAAAAATGGTAAAGCTATTTTGATTTTTGGAAAAAATAAAACACGAAATTTTGTCAAAACCTTTTTATGCACTTTTCCATAATCTGGACATTTTAATCTGCCCTCTGTAAAAACACTTTTCGCAGCCATGATAATTGTCTAGAACATTTAAAACTCTAAAGTGCAACAGGCACTACCAAATATTACAACTAGAATTATATTCGACTTTTGACAGAATTATTTCAACAGTTAAGTCGAAACGTAAATAAATACTCTGAAGTAAAAAAAATTACACGAATCGACGTTGTTTTTCCGCGAAAAAAAGAACTCAGTCCGGCTTGAATATATATTACCTATCACTCTTGAAAATTTCAGCAAAAAAGAGGCTTTTGATAAAATTTCGTGTTTTAATTTATCAAAAACTCAAAGTAGCTTTACCATTTTTTATACTTTCTTGGTTTTTCTGGTCAGTTTTGAAAGAGTGAAAAAAATTTGACAATCTAAAACAAATCTCAAAAATTGCAAAAATGGCAAGGTTTTGAAAAAAAATATAAATTAATTGTTTTCTCTCAAAAAACAAAAAAATTCCAAACGGTAAATTTATGATAAGTAGATTTTAAGTAAATTTCAAGTAAGTACCTATTATTTCCAAAAATTTCAGGAGAAAAAAATGTGAGGTTTTTGAGAAAAACTTTTTCAATTTTTTTCAAAAAATCGAAATAACTTTACCACTTTTTATTATTTTTTAATTTTTTTATAGATTTTGAAAGAGTGAAAAAAACTGTATAAACTGAAATAAGAAAAACTTTAATATCTCAAGAATAGTAAAAATGGCAAGGTTTTTAAAGGAAAATTTCTCAAAAAACATATTTCATTGGCAAGCCAATCCTGAACACGAGCCTGAACATATCACCTGCCAGCCTGCATGATTTGAAATGTATTCGGTCAATAATAAAAAATTTCTTTGTATAATTCTCGACGGCACGACATAAAAAATTGTTTTAAAAAAAGTTAGATATCGATATTGTACAAATGTTATGTACATATTTATCTAAGAATTATGTCCTGTATGTAGATAAAATAAATACCCAAGGAGCATTAATTGATTTTTATGATTCAATGTCTCACAACCGAATAAGAGTACCTACTGTTAACAATATAAATATTTTTAAAATTTTATAGTTTGTTTCGGGACAATGATCCGGGAATATTCCAAGGAATATTCAGGACACTTTCGGGACCATGTTCCAGGAATATTCCACGGGAACATTCAAGACACTTCCAGGGCAACGTTCCAGGAATATTCCACAGGAACAATCAGGGCACATTCAGGATCATGTTTCAATTTTCCTCAGGAATATGTCCGAAACATTCCTCGAGAATATTCCAGATTTAAGACATTTTAAGTTTCCTGCAATATTGTTGGTATATTCCCTGAGAATATTTCCAATGTTCCAATGGAATATTCCGGGAATGTGAATGGAATATTACGCGGTATGTGGGAATGGTTTCTAAATTGAAAAATTGGATGAAATCCAAAAGTTTAAATTTCGTTTTATTAATATACTTGTTCTAATAATGATGATTCAGTCTCGACCTTGTATATATTAGATCCTTGATCAGACTTCGATTAGAAAGGTTATTTAAATTAAAGATAAAAATATTATTAGACGTTTCGGTCTTGATTTTGGACTTTCTTCAATAAATATTTTATTATAGTCAAATTCGGAAAAAAACAACAAATAGCTTAACACACAAGAAAGGTAAAGAATATAATCAAAGTAAAGAATGTTTGGTTAAGTGTCAATTTTGAGTAATCAGGTATATTAGGTTTATAAATAAAAGAAATTACTCTAATATGGTATGACACAAATTGGTACGACAAATTTTAACAACAGATTAAAAACATTTGAAAAAGTTCACTTATTTAAAAATCAATAAAACATACCTATAATACATATTAATCTGTTGCTAAAATTTGTCGTGCCAATGAAATGCTCATCATTTTAGAGTAATTTCTTTGATTTGTAAACCTAATTTATTTGATTACTCAAAATTGTCACTTAACCAAACATTCTTTACTTTGATTATATTCTTTACCTTTTTTGTATGATAAACTATTTGTCGTTTTTTCAGAATTTAACTATAATAAAATATTTATTAAAGAGGGTTCAAAATTAGGACCGAAACGTCTAATAATATTTTTGTCTTTAATTTAAATGGCCTTTCTAATCGAAGACTGATCAAGGATCTAATACTTGTTCTAATTTAAAAAATTATTTTTAAATTATTTTTAATGTTTTTAAGGTAATATAAAGATCAGCGTAACTTAAGCGTGTCAGGCGCGTGGTCAGGTATAAATCAGGCCCCTGGGATGTCTCTAGAGAATCGAGATAAATGGGCGGATTTGAGCTCCGTTAAAGTCCAAAGCGCAGGAGGAAAAAACTAAAAATTCCCACGATGCTGGCACAAATTTTCGCGGTTCAAGGTGCGAAGAGCGTGTCCATCGCGTGGCCAGTTGACCGAACCGACTGATTTGGATTGGAACTAGAACCATTTTATTCTAAACTCAATAGCAAGATTCTTCCCATGGCTCACAACAATGGAAAATGAAAGCACGTGACGGCAACGATCATCGTCTCCTACCTGGACAAGGCAAGACCTATCATCACTATGATCGACTATAGAACCAAGAAACTGCTTTTCTTTGTGTCCTAGAATTCTTAGAATAAAGGTAAAAAATCACCTCAAATATTTGAAGGCTATACTTTAAGGTTTCGCGGTAAGATCAATTTCAGTCTCTTTATATTATAGAAGGTTTTATTTACCGTGGCTGATGTCTCTACCAAATTTTTTTGTCCTTATTCAAAAAGGGATTTATTTTTCCATCTGGTAGTAACTTCAATTTACTTTAGGTTTAGGTGACTTCAGAGCCTTCAAATGTGTTTTCAAAAATGTCTTCGATTGACTTCAATTATCTACAACTGCAGATTTTAGTAAATTCCAACTGCCTTTTATTGATTTTAAAATACTTCAACTTTGGTTTTCAACTAACATGGGATGACTCTTTGAGATATGTAAATTCCTAGTCGAATGAAATAATTTAATAAAATTTTGTGATTTCAAGTACTTCAATTGTCTTCAACAGATTCCATCTTATTTCACTTGACATCAAAGTACTTCAAATTGACATTAAAGTACTACAAACTGATATCAAAGTATCTTCAATTAACATCAAAAAATCATGTGACTTCAATAACTTCAATGACTTTAGTCGGCTTCACTATTTCGATAATTTTGATTCTACAGAAAAAAGTTTCTCATAAAAGTTTTAAGTTGAAACCATTCCTTTTTAAGAAAATTGAGGTCAAAAGTGTCAAAAAAGCTTATGTTTTCAAAAACGTGTTTTTGGACTTCAATTTTCTTAAAAACGAATGGTTTTAGAGAAAAAATATATAGAACGTAACATATACGTCTTTTCAAGAACTATAATTTCTGTTTAAAACTTTTTCTTACAAAGTCAATAGTTAGCGAAATATTGCTAAAAAAATGAAAAGTTTATTGAAAAATGACTTGAAAAAATGAATTGTGGTTTCAAAAGCTAATCTCTCTAAATCTAAATTAGTCAAAATTGACTTTAGGTTAAGGTGACTTCAGAGCTTTCAATTATGGTTTCAAAAGTGGCTTCAATCAACTTCAACTGTTTACAGTCTTTAGCAAATTCAAATTAATCTGCTACAGACTTTAGCAAATTCCCATTGCCTTCAATTGATTTTAAAATACTTCAACTTTCGTCTTCAATTAATTTCAACAAAATCTTGTAACTTCAATAATATAAATTCTATTACTTCAAGGAGCTTCATCAGACTTCGATTGACTTGAAAATACTTCAATTGTCTTTAAATGTCTTCAACAGATACCATCTAATTTCACTTGACATCAAAGTATTTCCAATTGGCATCAAAGTATCTTCAATTCATCTTCAATCTTCAAAAAAACATGTGACTTTAATAACTTCAATAACTTCATTCAACTTCCCTGACTTCAGTTGTAACTTCAACACTTAATTTGCTCTCTAAATCTGAATCAGTCAAAATTTTCACTGATTTGACTCGGTGACCCATTTATTACATTTATAGATTTATTACATTTATAGATAATTATTCAGTGAATTTTACTGATTATTTAGTCAATCCTACTGCATAATCAGATCAATTCACTGCTTAATTAGCTAGAAATGAGTCACTGAATGAAATCAGTGAATATTTTGACTGTTTCAGATTTACAGATTTTACCTACAACTACTGACTTCAATAGATTCTATGTAGTTGCTTTCAATTGATACCAAAACACTTCAAGTATTTTTAGTTAATTTCAATGGCATAATAAGATTATAAAAACTTCAAAGACTTCAACTGTCCTCAACTGGGTTCACTAGTGGCTTCCAAATCAGCTTCAAATTACTTCAAATTACTCCAATTGCCTACAATTTTATTGACTTAAAAAGATTCCAACACCAATTTAAGTTATAGGGCAAACATATTTATATAAAATAATTAATGGTCTAATTGATTGCTCTACGATACTACAAAGCCATCTTTTTACACGCACCACCAAAATCGTTGAGAAATAATGTATTATTTGAAATTAAAACATACAAGACCGAATATGGCTCGCATTCTACTTTGACTAATATTTGTAGATCACTGTCTTAACTTGATAAATAACATATCGTACGATGCGGACATTTTTAACCAATTTTTTTATGGATTTTGTAAAAACGGCGAAAGCGTTCTTTTACACATAAGCTCACTCTGTATTTTTAATTTCCAAATCTGATATTGCGTCCACTTGATCACACAGTATGATACTCCGTAGTCTTGTTCAACTATTATCGTACAGTTATATAAGTTTGTAATGAACATAAAAATTACTATATAATGTAATAAATTATACTTCAATTATATCAAGGTGAACCGTTAATAAATTAAAATAAAAAATAAAAAAAATTGCCTTCAAAATACTTCCACTTTGGTGTTCAATTAACTTCAACAAAATCATGTGACTTCAACTGTAAAAATTACTTCTACTACTTTTGTTTCATATAATATTGAAACTAAATTGTATTGTTTAAAAGCAGTCTTTGTGACTTCAGGAAGATAATTTCAATTATCTGTTGCTTCATCTGTTGCAGAGCAATGCATTAAAATATATTTAATTTTAATCTCGATCATTGTAACTAGAGACACCTGACGACGCAATATGCCAAATATTTGTAAGGAGCCTGAGAAAGCTCACAATCAGTTCGATTTGAGACGAGTAGATATCAACTATTAAACGACGCGAGTGGTTTTTATCCTTATCAATATTATAATGTACAGTCCACAATTTTCGACAAGTTTTTAATAAATTTTATATTCAATGCTGATAGACTAATCACAAGTGACTTCCTTGAATCAAATCCTAAGTTCCTGCAGTAATTACATACAAACTTTTGAAAATTTCCTCCTCGTCGCGGCAAGAGAACGAATTCAGACTTTTTTGCTTGTGCGCGTCGAAATCATCAGAGTTTACTCTCTAAATCTGAATCAGTTAAAATTTTCACTGATTTCATTCAATAGCCCATTTCTAGTTAATTTCGCTGAAATTCAGTCAAAATTCACTGATGAATTAGCTAGAAATGGGTTACTGAATGAAATCAGTGAAAATTTTTTCACTGATTTTAGCTAGAATTAGCTAGAAATGGGTCTCTGAATGAAATCAGTGAAAATTTTTTCACTGATTTCATTCATTGGCCCATTTCTAGCTAATTTCACTAAAATTCATTCAAAATTCACTTATGAATTAGCTAGAAATGGGTCACTGAATGAAATCAGTGACAATTTTGACTGAATCTTAGAGAGTAATGGACTTCAAGATCCTTCAACTTTTTCAACTGACTTCAATAAAATCATGCGTGTCTTCAATAAAAGCACGTGTCTTCAGTAACGTCAACAACTTGTAGTCGACTTCACTGGCTTCAATTGAAATTTGATTTGTCTTCAATTCCAAAAATTACTTTCACTACTTTTGTTTATCAACTAAATTTAATTTTTCAAAATCAATTTTCAGAAGTTCTATTATACGTAACTTTCTCATTTTACAAGATTCCAAAATTGAATGATAATTACCAGATAAAGGTGTTGAATAAACAGCCTTAATTACTTTCTAAAATTGAAAAAAGAAACTATGAAATAGGTATCAACAACAACAGCTGAATCTGGCGGTTAAAAAGACGAAAAGAGCGTGGGAAGGAGACTCGAGGCAGAAGTCGCGAATCCTTCCAAGGAGCCGTTGTACTTCCTGAAGGAGATCCTGCGCACCTGACGTCCTAGTACCGTGAGAAACTCTCTTAGGGCTCGTTTTACAGCCACTGTAACGGCCACGCGAGCAGCACACTTTCAGCGCATATTATTCTCCATATATATGTATATACGACGTGGGATCGGCCCTGTTCGCTTTTTTTCCCTTCGAGACACTTTTTTTTGTTCTTTCACAAAAACCTACAGAAACGTCTTGAATGGACCTCAATTGACGAATGTGGAGTCGAACCGAGAAAACCAATCCACAATAACAAGGAGCATATTTACAATAAATTTTTCTTTGTTCAATTCTTAAGCAGTTTCCTCAAATTCGTATTTTCTAGTTTTACTTTTCCAATATCTATTTTAGATTGGTTAAACATAAATATAAACTAACCTACCCAAATGATAATTCAGAACTCTTTAAAATACGCTTATTTTACTTTAAAATACACTTTAAATTACACTTATTTAATAAATGGGATGAAAGAAAATTAAAAATTAAAAATTAAAATTTTTAAAATAAAATTAAAAACCTCAGATAAAAAAACAACCCCTGTAGTCAGGATAGATTTTAATTTGAAAATCTGATGTTTTTTATCACTCATCTTCAATGAAAGAAAAATTAATACTCCTATTATAAAATGACCTTAGAAAACATTAAGTTGCAAAATTCCAATGTTTTTATTTTCTTTCAAGCATATTTTTCAAATAAAAAATTAATAAGAGTACATTAAGAGACCTCGAAAGTTACTTTAAAATCGAAAACTTTTAGTTTCTTGATACAGGGGAATAAGTATAACGGAAAGTCTTCAAAAAAATCACAATCATAAATTAACCTGATCTCATTTAAGGGTAGGTTTTTTGGAATTGGGTTGAATGTATTCAATATTTTACGAAAATTACTGTTTATTAAGAGTTACTTCAAGAAAAATGCTTTCTTAATTTTGTTTTCAATTAAAGAGCGGTTTTTAACATATTATCACTGTAAGGGTTTTTTTCGCGGACCTTTAATGTAGATAATATGGAGGTTATTTTAAAATAATTTCAAAAACTAAAACAATTTAAGAAATAATAAATAACTTTGAATAATTTTAATTGATTCGTAGATAGTTTTTTGGTCATTTTTCCAAAGTTTAAGATTTCAATTCTAAAGGGACATTAAATTCGAAGGAATTGACTGAAAGGCTGACTGTGAGAAGTAAAAAGAAATACCAGAGAAAAAATATATGTTGAAGAACGCTTCTTTTCTGAACCTTGTTACAAAATACCTAAAAGATAAAATAGCAATCAGAGAATGCCGAAAGGGTCGTAACACCGGCAGGCCTAATTATGGACCGGCAGCCATTTACGGAGTCAGTGTACACCGACAGTCATAATACTAAAACCAAAAGGTCAGAATCTCGGAAGATCAAAGGAACGGAAATTCAGATCTGCTTTATCGCGGCTTCTTTAACTCTAATTTACGCCTTTTTCGTATTCAAACCGGCGGTTTTCGTTCACTGCTACTTCTCCTCTGAAATACTTTTACGATTCCCAGGGATTTTTTATATTTCTTATCTGGTATAAATGAGGGATCATTATACCAAATACTAAAAACTGAATTTTTCAAATTTCTGGCAACTGAAGATATCGTTTGAAAAATCTACCAAAAATCATGGAAACCTTATTCATATATGTAGAAGAATATTTTTCCTATCCTGATCCAAACACTAAATTATCTTTCGGCCCACACTAGTCTGCATCTGAGTCGGGATTCCTTTAATGCAATTTTTTTATCGAAGAAGTTTGTTTGGGTAAGAAAGTAAGATTATAAACAAAAGTATCCCGACCACCTATGTTTCAGAAAAAAGTCACAAGAAATACAGTAAAAATAAAAAGCGAATAAAGCATGATTGGATGGCCGAAAAAGTTAAATGTTACTTTTCAGTCTAGCCATTTCGGTATTTGCAGACACTTTTTTGTCCAGACGGATTGCGACGTGCGTTCACAATCCAGGGGAGCATTCCCACGAAATGAAATTCTCGTCAAAGAAATCTCAAAATGTGCTCTTCAGGTGCTCTTTTTTGCAAAGAAAAAAGTATCACAAATTTTTATAAATTAATGATTCGCATTTCTGCTTCGATTATCTTTTCCTACAACAAATTGACTCATTTTATAATACCCAACAAAAACATGGCACATGTAAAAAAATTGGCCAAGTTAAAAAAAAATTCGTACATTACAATTTGTGAGATAAAAAATAGTTTGCCAAATGAAATATACAACTTTTTTAAAATAAAGAAAAATTATAAAAGAAAATTTCCTAATGGAAAAAAATTAGTTTCAATAAATATATTAGAAAAAAATTTAACTTGGCAGGATTTAATTTTAATAAATATATTGAAAAAAATAACTTTGTACGATTGATTAATAATTTAATGTAAAAAATCCTGCCAAGTTTCATTTTTTCAATATATTTATTAACATTAATTTTTTTTCTTCGATTAGACTTTATTTTGTAATTTTTTCTTATTTTAAAAAAATTGTCTATTTAATTTTGCAAACTATTTTTTATCTCACAAATTGCAATATGTAAAAATTTTTTTTAACTGAGCCAATTTTTTGCATGTGCCATGTTTTTGTTCGGATTTCACAATTTTTTGTATTTTTAATAATAATTGAACTTCAATATCTACAGTAATATTTACAATGAATTTTCATTATTTACAGAGATATTCAGTATTTTGTCAAAAGCCTTTTGCATTTTTTATCAAATCGTAAATATCTTTTTAAATAATGAACATATTGCAAAATCTTTAAAAATTTATCAAGAATATGATATTACTTATGCACCATCCAATTTTCATGCAAATGAAACTGTTTGACGGATTAAAAATTCCTGTCAAGTATACGTATTAACAGATAATTCATTAAGAGTCATCAAAATTGAAAAATTAGAATTATAAACCATTGTCCCCTGCTACAGCCTATTCTTTCTGACCGATTTGCATGAAAATGGCAATGTATAATATGCGCAATTTCATAATCTTGGTTCGTTTTCAAGGATTTTTCAATATATTCATTATTTACAGAGATATTTACGATTTTATAAAAAAGGAAAAAACATTCACAAAATGATCAATATCTCTATAAATAATAAATATATTAAAAAATCTTTAAAAACGAATCAAACATATGATACTGCGCATATTTTCATGCAAATCGGTCAAATAGAATAGGCCGTTGGATAGGGTGTTTCAGAAAGCAACTCTTTTTTTTATTTTGGTCATCATTAATCGTTTTCTTGTGAAGTTCCCAAAAAAAGTGAACACGTATTTTTTTTTAAATCGGTTAATAATAACACGTGGCGACCGGCCCCTGAAGTTTCCATACACTGTAAAAAAATTTGGAAATTTTTAAGACTAAACAGTATAAAATTTTTCCGCAAGCGGTCGGATATACGGTTTTCCAAGCAAAATTGGTAATTTCTCCGAGAGTATTGGAAAATTTTCCGAATATATTGGTTAATTTCCGAAAAGTAATTAAATATTTCGTAAAGCTTAGGAGATTGTACAAATAAATCTTCAACTACAATGCGGAATTATTTCCGAATGCATTAGGAAAAATTTTTAAATGTTCAGGTTATAAGCTGGCAAATTTTCTTCGGGAAAATTTCCAAAAAATTTTTTACAGTGGGAAAAAAACATGGGGAAAAAATCATTGTAAATTTTTTGAAAACGTGAAAATGTATAATTAACCATAGGTAATATTTTCGTCATCTGATGAAAACTCTTTAAGCAATATGAATCTATCATTGATTTTTAATTTCAACTCTCATAGACCCCTTTTATAGTGCCCCAAAATCCACTCCCATAACAGGGTAATCATAGTTTCGCGGAATATTGACATTATCATTTTTTTCCATTTTTCTTCCTCAGATCCACATTATTGAATAAGACATACGATTTTATTTAATTTTTAGTCAATGTTTTATTGCTTAAACAATTTTTATTTGTTTAAATAATTCATTTTTACAAATATTGTAAATGAATGCTGTTTTTACAATGGGACAAGCTAATTAATTACTATGAAGATTCAATGTATACATTTCAGATGTTCTTTAATTGTTGAAATGTTAAAATGTAACTTCTAACCTGAATGCGGTAAAAAATCATAGTTTTTTTTTAAATTATTCAAGAAGTTTCATAAGTTTATTGTAATAAAATTTTTTTTCAACTTCCTGTAAATTATTTAAACAATTTTTATTTGATTAATTAATTTTATAATCTCAAAATATCGTGAATTAAAAGTGTTTTTATAATATTGGAACCTAATAAATCAATATGAAAGCTTTGCGAATTAGTTTCAATTATTTATTAATCGTTCAAACAATTAATAATTATTTAGTTCGCCGACCTTTCATATTGATCAATTAAGGTATAGTTTTATAAAAATATCATTTATTCACGATATTTATAAATTAAAAAAATATTTAAACAAATAAAAATTGTTTAAAAAATTTACAGGAAGTTGAAAAAAGTTTTTATTATAAAAAAATAGTGGAACTTGTTGAATAATTTAGAAAAAACTATGATTTGCTACCGCATTCAGGTTAGAAGTTACATTTCAACAGTTCAACAATTAAAAAGTAAATTAAACATAATTAAATACAATTAAACATTAATTAAATATAATAAAACAATAAATTAAACATAATTAAAGAATTTAAAAAAGCTGAAATGTATACGTTGACTCTTAACGAAGATGAATTGGCTAGTAGGCATTGAGAAAACACCATCAATTTACAATATTTATGAAAAATGAAATTATTTAAGTAAATGAACATTGTTTAAACAATTTAAAGGAAGTTTAAAAGGTTTTAATTATAATAAAATAATGGTACTTTTTGAATAATTTAGAAAAGAAACTATGATTTTCTATCGCATTCAGGTTAAAAGTTACATTTCAACATTCAATAATTAAACATTATTTAAACTATTAAAAAACAACTGAAATATATATATATATATATATATATATATTGAGTCATTATATTAATTAATTAGCTAGTTGTATTGAGAAGGCATTATTGGCATTAATATTATGGCACCATTCACTTACAACATTTGTGAAAAAATGAATATTTAAACAAATAAAAATTGTTTATGCAATAACAAATTGACTATAAATGAAATAAAATAGTGTGATTTGTCCATTAATGCGGATCTGAGAAAGAAAAATGAAAAAAGTTATAATTAATGCCAATATTCCGCGAAACTATGATTAAAACTATGGTCAATGATAGATTCATATTCCTTGAAAAGTTTTCATCAGATGACGAAAGTATTGCCTATGATTAATGAAACATTTTCACGTTTTCAAAAAATTTACAATGATTTTTTTCCCCATGTTTTTTCCCTACTGTAAAAAATTTGTCAGAAATTTTTACGAAGAAAGTTTGCCAGCTTATAACCTGAACATTTAAAAATTTTTCCTAATGCATTCAGAAATAATTTCGCATTGTAGTTGGAGATTTATTTATACAATCTCCTAAGCTTTATGAAATATTTCCTTTCTTTTCGGAAATTAACCAATATATTCGGAAAATTTTCCAATACTCTCGATAGAAATTACCAATTTTGCTCGAAAAAACGTATATGGGTAATTGTCAAATTGAAGGCAAACTTGAAGTCCCAGTAATATAACATTAAATTAGAAACTCTTACTG
>JBAGKK010377600.1:0-18615 GCA_037177015.1 Euceroptres primus
TAGTACCCTCTATAACATATATTTTAACCATCATGATCGGTAAAGCCGTTTTCGAGAAAATTTGATTTCTTGATTTTGCAAAATTTGTTTATAACTTTTGTAAAAATTTTTTTTTAGTTGATACTTGGGGTAAATTTGTCTTATAGGAGTGCCCCCACAATATGGACCACATCCGAGGGGCACCCAGACCATGCTTATCCTGCTACGGCCTCTGTTGCTATTCTATTATATCCTAAAAACTACTTATATGGAAGTAATGTCGTAATTGCAGTAGAATTATCAGTGAGTTTAAAATTATATCAAGCTTCTTCCGCCATAAATTAATATAAAAATAATAAATTATACATTTCTTCAGGATTAAGACTATTTTGAAGTTTTTAGAAATACTAGTATAATTTTGCATCTGAAATGTAGGACAATTATACAATTTAAATTTCAATGATAAATTATGTATTTTGAATAGCTTTTGCCAAAATCTATCATAAAAATTTATTTATTAAACATAATTTTTTTTTCAAAAAGGAATCCAAATTTTCGAGAGCATCTTGCATTTTTCAAAATTCATCTTTTTTGGAGCAACCTAGTATCCACATTATAATATCAATAGTGTTAATAGTATCAATCAAAGTATCAATAGTGTTAAAGATTGATTTCTTCAAGCGTTTTCAGCATTATTGAATTGTTTTGCAGAAGTATTCCTATTTGCTGCTGAGATAGTGGCAGTAGTAATCATCATAGCGGCAGACAATGACAAGGCGATAACTCCAATTCCGAAAATATGTCTAACCAAAAATCCAGGAAATTTCATCGTCCGTATAGCCCATCCGACAATTTGCAATTTGTTCTACATTTGCCAAGGAGGCCGTGGAGTTTTGCATATTTGTCCGTATATGGCTAAAGAAGGAAATCGATTGCATTTTAATCCAATAGGACAAGTTTGCGATTGGCCTGACAGTGCTGGTTGTACCAGCGAAGATAATACCGCACAGAACCAACAACAACACCGAAACCAACAACAACATCGAAAAAAACAACAACAATAGAACCAACAACAACACCGGAACCAACAATAACACTGGTATCAATTACCCCTGCATTAATTAATTGTTCAATCAATTTATTATTAAAAAGCAAACTACCTCATTTATCTAACTGTAGTCGCTACTACGAATGCGAAAATGGCATCCATATAGAATTACAGATAAAAATTCACAATTCAGGTTGGGACTGAGCTAATTCCCCCAAGGAATTCCTTACAGTAAAAAGAGAACCAATGTAGGAATCAAGGTCCTGTTTGGAAATAAGCTTGTATAAACACAATCCAGCATTGTTCTCACTAAGATATATGTGTAGGAACCGTACGAAAATGTAGCTATATGCATTAATATACTTAGTACCAGTTCAGGAGATATTTTCACTATTTCGGAGTAGCGTAACCGATTTGGACGAAACTTGGTAGATTTCAATCACATGTCAAGACAAATGTATGCATCAAGTTTGAGGTCAAAATATTAATTAGTTTAAAAGTTGCTCCGCTTTTTATTGCAGCGTTATCTCGGGAACAAGATATCGCAGACATGACTTTTTTCTTGAAAAAAAATTAGGAAACTGAGATGAATGTTGTTAACATATTTTTTAAATTAACAAAGCCATTTAAACAATTTAACATAACTTTCGTCCGACCAGTCGAAATCGATTGGTACAAAGACAAAAATATTCCTAATTTTATCCTCTTTGAAATTAAAGAAAAAAATTTGAATCCACTTAATAAATTTACTCAAAATTTATAAAAATGTTGAGCGCTCCAGGGAATTTTGAAATGCTGTCGGTAACAAGCCAGTGGTGCGCGCGCCCGCGTGGCCACGGGACGGCTCGAGCTCCGCGATTAATTTCTTATTTTAGCGATAAAATAAAGCTTTTTTAAAAAAAACTGGATCGAAAAAGTCGAAATTCGGAAAAGCCGCTTATCTGCATAATTACTAAAAATATAAAAAATATTCTTTTTCCATATTCAAAAGCTATGTTATTAAACGTTTAAAACTTTTAAGGAATAGTCGAAGAGAATTCGAAATAGTTGAAATTTTCACGGAAGTTAAGTCTAAAAAGGGAAGGACAGTTTACTGTTCCAAAACTTCCTGGAGTTGGTCCACTTTGTGCGCACAATTCAACCTTTTACAGAATTTTGCCCATTCCCCAGGATTTCTGCGAAGGAAGATCTTCTGCTGCAACGAACGATGAAATATGTCCCCTTGCGAAAAGCACGGTCATCTTCTGGAATGCTTTTTCTTTCCATTTCGTCGAAAAAGAAAAGGAACGGTCCTTGGAATTCCTGGGAGAGTTTGAGTTTTCCACTTTAGGAAAGACAGATAAAAGAGGGAACTGGAGGGAAGAAGCAATGGTATTGAAGTAAGGAGGGCAGTAAAAGATAGAAGACTTCAACTTCCCTTGTGAAAAAATAAACATTAGACTATCATCGAAACGATCGAAACGATAAGCGATATCTTTTCTTCCCTCTAAGAATTACTCAGCTTTTATGTATATTATTTTCAAGCTCTTTAACATTCTCGTTGAAAGCGCATGATATTTTTATTTTTACTTGTTTTTTACTTACTCTTTATAAGAAACTTCAATTCAGTCCAAACGAACTCACCTGAAACAGAGAAAAATTGCTGTTAATTTAAGAGAGTATGTATGCATAAATTACGTGAATACATGAATATGAATAAATACATGAATAATTTATGAAGCAAGTTTAAAAATTAAAAATTGGAAAGAAACTCATTTTACAAATTCAGAATATCAAAACGTTGGAGATAATTTTTTTGAACAATCAAAAACAATTGAAAATACATAGAAAAAATATTCATTTGTTTTTGGATAAAAGTGCTGCAGATTAAATTGATTCATTTTTTGGATCATTTTGAAACCTCCCGATTTACTGTGGCTATGTGTAATTTGATAAATATTTTAGTTATATTAGAACCGTTTGCTTCTGAATTTTTGAGTATGTTATCATACAAGTTCGGGATGAGTAGAGTAATTATGGCTAACACACTTAAGGGTATGTGATATATAATGACGTCACGAATTACCGTCCGATTTCTTATTCACATTCATCGGGATTATTAAGAGAGAAATGCAAATATAATGCTGAAATTTTGGAAAATAATAAGGAATATATTAAGGCGTCGATGTCTGGTGCATTTCAGTTTTTGTTTTGAAAAAAAAAACAATTTTCAAAAATAATTTTTTTTAAAAATAAAAATTGAAACGCACCAGACATCGATTCCTTGATATATTTTTTATTATTTCCTCAAATTTCAGCATAATATTTTCATTTCTCTCTTAATAAACCCGCTGAATATAAATAAAAAATCAGTCGGTAATTCGTGACATTATTATGTATCACATACCCTTAAGACTAAGCTAGTTTAAAGCATGATAGTAGCCGATCGATTCATTCGATTGAAACAGCTAGTGGAATGAAAACAGGCGATGCATCAACACGAATCAAGTGCCGAACCTCAGCACGTTATCAGCAGAACACCTGCTTCCGGGAGATATTGCACGACAGCGGGAGTATAATCTGCGCAGTGGGGTTACCATTTACCCTCTGAACCCATTCTGTTCCTGAATATCGACTTAACCTTAGCTTACCCTTCTTTACAACCAATGTAGAACGATTGAAAAATGTTTTAAGTTTTATTTAAAAGTTTTTCACATCTTAGAAATTTCTCAATCTAAATCCAATTTTTAAATATATGGATCGTTGCCAAAAAGTTGTGAAATTCAAGTCTCGAGAATTTTACACATTTTCATTATTTAATATACTTTTTTGAATACTGCTGGGATAAAGTACTTACATACATCGAAGTAGATTTTGGTAAAGTTTCAAAATTTTAGGTGCTTTTGTTTAGAGATGGGAAATTAAAATATAACCAAAAGGTCCATTTGGTTACCTGCCCCCAAGTACAGATTCACAAACTAAAATTGTGAATTAATGACAGAAAATTTTTATAAATGATTGATACTCATGCGAGTCATTTGTATTAAATTAAAGAATTTAAAAATTATGAATGGGGATAAATATTTTAGATTTGAAGATGTTTGTAAATGTTTAGAAGTTTGCCCCTGAAGTTCTATTTCTATTCGGTAACCCTCATACTTTAGGTTAGAATTTGGAAAAATCACTTAAAAAATCTAAAAAAACAAAAACTCATTACTTTCAGTCCTACGCAAGTGCTCGTACAAGCAGAAACATGTTTATTGTTCACAACTTCAAAAAATTTCTGCAAATTATGTACCGTACTGTTTATAATAATGTTATGATTAATTTTCTGGGTCCGAATTTGTGATAAAATTGAAGAAAAAACCTCTCGCTACTCATATCATAAAAGTTTTATGAGTATAAGTATATACTTACTTTAAAAAACCACGAAAAGTGCAAGGAAAACGTTGCGTATTTTTATTAGTATACACTGCCGTACCTCGTAATATCTCTTATATTTCTCATTAAAATAGAATGAATCAATTGTGAAAATGTAAAGTAAAAAGGGATAAAACAATTTTTCAAAGGGTTTTATGTTTCGTTCTGTTTTCAGTCTGTGGCATCATTTTTTGTGTTGTTAGCTATTGTCATAACTTCCATGATTGTCGTAACCATACATTCGACATCCCAGGGGCAAACTGATAGAAAGTATTACCTGTGTAATAAAATTTTGCAAAAAAATGATTTAAAATATGATTTTGTGAAAAAATGATTTTGGTTTGATTGTGTAAGTAACAAAATGAATGAATGGTACAATTTCAATAATTCTAAATGCATTTTTTTGCTTTCTCTTGAAGCAGGTAATAATTTCTGATCTTGTTAATTCTTATTTCTTGAAATTCTAGAACATTTTCTTATTCTTTAGAAAAATTAACCATAATTACACGAGAGTAGGTAATGCACAACATTAAAAAGTCCTAGAAGAATTTGAAATAAATTTGAAGCGTGACTACTTTCAGAAATTCTTTTTATGATGCTAATATATTTAATTATTGCAAGAAACAATGATTTGAACACATTTTTTTTTTTATTTCACTTTTTCCAAAAGTGCCCTTTGTATGGAGAATCACCCGTATAGGAAAACAATTGGTAGAATAATTTACCTAAATATAGAAGTGAAAATAACTGATAAATAAATTTTAATAAACAACTAATAATAATTAATCTTTATTTTTAGTAGGACGACTGAAAATTTTGACAAAGAATCCGATGCTGTTTTCCTGAAAAAATTGCCTAAAAATAATTTAATTATTTATTTATTAAAACAATTTTCAACTTTTTGTTAGGAATTTTTCAATGTCGGGAATTTTTTTCAAGTGTCGGGAATTTTACAGCATCGGTAATTTTACAATTTTGTGTCAAAAATTTTGAATTTCGCTTGTATTATAAACTGTCGGGAATTTTCTAGTGTAGGCAATTGTCCAGTGTCAGAAATTTTATATTGTCAGCGATTTTACAATGTTGGAATTTTATTTTTCGGCAATTTTTTTCGGAAATTTTGCAGAGTCGGAAGTTTTCTTTGTTGGGATTTTTCAGTCGTCTCACTTAAATAATATGAAACGAGAATGCAAACGCTTTCTAGTTATTTTTAAACAATATAACTTTATTTATCAACAAAATGAGCCAATTGTTCTTCCTGGGAAAATTAATTCTCGAAGCAGTTAATTTTCTCCAGTTTAATTTTCCCAGTTTCATAGGTTTCTTTGTCGGGATTTTTCAGTCCACTTATTTTTTTCAGAACCACTTAAATAATATGAAACAAGAAGTAATTGCAGTTATTTTTAAACAATTTAATTTTATTTGTCAACAAAATGAGCCAATTATTCTTCCTGGGGAAATTAATTCCCGAAGCAGTTAATTTTCTCCTCAGCTTTCCTTTGGCACGGGTTGGGGGACATTTATATGACATCAGAAGTGGATGACAAGCCTGCCAGTGCGTAATGTTGGAACTACTTGTTCGTACAAGTTTCGCACGGGAGGTTTACTCAAATTTAATGGAGGAAGGTATACAATAACAAGAGAAAGCTAATTCTCTATACGATCAATCACAAAGAGCGCGACTAATCTCGATAAAACTTGGAAAATCGTATATCATTTTAATGCCCCTAAAAATGTAAATTCATATCAATTTTATTTCTAGGAATTACATCTCTAAATCATTTGAAAAGACTAAAATTGCACGAGAAGTCAATTTAAACATTTTTGATTTGAAATGAAGTGTTTTTTGCACTAAAAAAAGCATTGAAGGTTTAAAGAAATGATAATTGATAATATATTCGTGAAACATAATTAAAAATAGTATAGTTGATTTTTCAGATGTTTTCACATTCCAAGAGTGAAAATAATATTTTTTTCTAACATTCATCCAGTGTCTCTGGCATGACTTGCAATTTGCATTATTAATGAAACTCTTCGTAGCTGACTTGTCCTCTTTTCATCCCCTTGAGAGACACCCTCTTTCTACGCGCACCTTTTTTTATCTCTCTTATTCCTCTAGCTTCAGTCTCTCTGTTAGCCGCACTTGTCGCCTCTGATTGTAGTAGAGAGGGTAGCTAACATCTTGGAATTTTATTATCCTCGTACCCACTTCGTTACGTGCGTTCACGTACAAAGTAAAATGAACTATTGGGAAAAAGAAGTCTAAAAAAGGATTTATCAAAATAAATCTAGTGTAAATCTAGAAGAAGAAAACAAAATTGCTGTAAAAAATTATGTTATTTGAAAGAAAAAATATAAAACAGTAAGAGAAAAAAGTTTTCTATATTAATATAGTGTATTCCAAAACTTGTCATTAAGTTCACTTTTGAATATGTTTTATTCTATATTTTATTTGCGAATAAATGAAGTGTTTTCGTTTTTCCTTTATTCAGAAGTAAATTCATTCAAACGCTTTCAAATAAAATTTATATCCCTTAAGTCTCTAAAGTGAAATATATTCCGAAAGGATTCGCTTTGGTTGAAAACTCTCTGAGTTAATGCGGGAGTTAAGTAGATTTAAAGCACTGCACTTTCGATGCATCAAGTCGACCTGTCGACACTTATCCGATTATTGAATTCTCCAAGAATATCTGAATTTATAGGAAAATATTCTCACATGATTCGCACTCGTACTTTACTTGAATCTCTCGCTTTGAGGTGCTTTTATAAATAAGAACTAATATAAAAGTAGAGTGTGGAAAACTTTTTCAATTGCTGAAACGAATAATTTTTAGCTACTTGATTTATACCTTTTAGTGTTACATGTCAATTAGAAATTTTTTTTTAATTTTGACAAACATAATTAAATTTAATTATCCTTTTTATAGTGTAGTTTGAAATTATTAGATTTATAGGTATTTTTTCTTATTTGCAATTCGAAATAAAATGTTAGATTGTTTTATAAAACCGAGTATTCTTGGGAAGTGATAGCTTTCCTCAGCTGTAGTGGAACTAAGAAAGTTTGTGCGAGGAACGTAAAAAAGTCCAAAATAAACAAAATCGAGAAAAATCCGGAACTCAGTTCGACAGCTGTCTTTCTAACTTTTCCTGACTTTCTCTTGAAACCTACATTTTTTTAGGGAACTGTTAAAAAGCTAAAATAAGATTAAAACAGTTGCAAACTTCTTAAAGTGCACTTTCTGATTCAAATACCTTTGAGAAAATATAAAAAGTAAAAAGAAAATTATTTAACAATTCCAATACCTGTCTTAAACTTATTTTTTTTTAAAATTGTTTTCATACTTTAGATCCATTCATTATGT
Source organism: Euceroptres primus (assembly GCA_037177015.1). NCBI lineage: Eukaryota > Metazoa > Arthropoda > Insecta > Hymenoptera > Figitidae > Euceroptres > Euceroptres primus. Next base: position 7,789 of record JBAGKK010377600.1, read on the forward strand.
CGTTATTATTTTGAAATCCAAATTACTGGACCAATATCAATAAATATCTTTTATTTCCATTTTACCTTTTTTAATACCTTTTCATAACAGAAAATATAATGCCGATTAATTTATTTAATCGGCAAACCAATTTACGTAAATAAGGAAGTGGTTAACAATGATGCTCCAAAATATATTTAACAGCTGCAATAATTTAATCCAATAATCAGCAGTCCTTTTTAAGACCTTTTCATATCAGAAAATATAATACCGATTAATTTATTTAATCGGCAAACCAATTTACGTAAATAAAGAAGAGGTTAACAATGAAGCTCCAAAATGCATTTAACAGCTGCAGCAATTTAATCCAATAATCAGCAGTCATTCGAGTCGAAATTGAGCTGGGATTACCAGAGCCATATATATAACGAACCGAGAAAAAGATGCGAATCGTATTTCTAAACCTCGTTACGATGAAGCAATTCAGTTTGCATGAAGGAACATCGGAGCTTCATTAATCGAAGAAATGAAAAACCAGATAATTCGACTTTACTCGAAAAAAAATTAAAGAAATTGGTATTAAGAATAATTATCAAGAAATAGAATTCAAAAATTGATTTTATTACGTTATTATGTATCTTATTGTAGTTAATTCTGCCTATTGATATCGATATAGATATTTATTAACAATGCTTTGCTTAAAATTTGTTTTATAAAAAATTCATTAAAAACAATTTAAAAAACCTTATATTACATCAACAATAGACCAACCTTAGAATTATCGAACCTTCAATCAAAGTTACAGTTTTTTTTTCTTTATCAGATTTTTAAACATTTTTATCCTGTCGTTCACCTCTATAGTATCGTTTATTTCAATTTGCTCAACTTATATTTCAGGAAACTAATGAACAGAAAAATGTTTAAGCCTTGAGGGAATTTTTTTGAATAATACTTTCTATTAATTCAGCAAGTTTCTTTTGCATTGATAAAACAGTGAAATATTTACAATTCTACACGTATGTATAATTTATTACTCGTATTGAGAATGATGAATGAGAAATGAATTGCAGTGGAAAATTTAATTCAACCGGATTCAAATTTCAATGAAAGCTTTCGGATTATCACAAAGTGCACAGCATCAGTAATCACTGGTTATGTGTTCGAAGATTGTTTTAATTATTGTCTTAAACAGTGCTTAAAGTTTGCAATATTTGCAAGTATGCAAATGGAGAATTTGATGTATATTATCGTTAACGAGAGTTAGAGATCAAGTCTCCAGAGGAATTCATGTTAATTATGAAATTATCGATTCAAGCAGTCTCGTGAAACCTAATAATGATGTGAGTTTGCAAGCGTTGATGAGGGTAGCTTGATGCCCGCATCCAAGACTAGTTTTAGTGAGCTCGGGACACTCAACAATTATTTCGTAATTAAGATTCTCTCAAAGTAGTACTTAAAACACGTAACACTTTCTTTTTAATTTTATATCCATCCCACTATGGAACTCCTTTCATTTTATAAAGTAGATTATAATTTAATTGGCAAAGGAATTATGCTCTGTAATTCTGAACTCGAGAAGTTTTGCTGTACCACAAATGAATTTATACCACTCTAACCTCAAAATCTCAACTTTGACATGATTTTTCGGCTCTCATTGTATAAAATACTGTTCGATACTTGTGTGAAAGGTGATTTTTAGCGCACTTGACTTTTCTCACTCGCTTCTCTCGTGCGAAAAACGTCTCGTGCGCTAAATAATCACCTCTCACACACGTATCGAAATGTACTATTATTTTATTTTACTAATTATGAAAATATCGAAGATTAAGATTCAGAGTATTATTTTAACAAAAATTAAGGAAGTTTAACTACTTGAAACAACTATATTTTTATAACTTTTAATAAGTTCCAAATTGTATCAATAATAATTAAGGGGTAGAAATAAAAAGTAAGTGTAGAGATAAGAGTACTTGCAGGATCTTTAAAATCTCTCTACTGCTGAGAGGCAAATTTAACTTTATGGCTGGATTTAAACTTTATTGCAAAAACTTCAAGGTACATTAAAGTTCATTGCAATTTAAATTATGATATTTTTAAAGCCTATGGTACTTTCCCAACGGACCAATTTGCATTTTTCATTTTTTATCTGAGACCTTTTTCTTTCATATGATTTTGTTAATAAGAATCTTCCTTACGAGCTTTACTACTTTCCCATTATTTTTTCACATATTTCATATTCTCATTTACATTTTGTATTTATTTCAACCCACGAAAGCATGAGAAGCGAGGTATTTCCAAGTTTCATGTATTTTTTGCAATAACATCAATGTTTGTAATACAAAAAAATTGTTAAATTGTTTAAATACTTCTATAAAGATTGCCAGTTTGAATTGAAAAGTTAAAATTCTAGGGTTGTGTTGAAGTCTAGAAACTAAAATATATATTTGTTTAATCGGATAAAAATAATATTAATAGTATTAATAATCAAAAAATAGTGTTTCATTTTCAAAAATAATCCTAATGACTGATGTTATTTTAAACATGACATGAATAGTTTTTAAGAAAACGAAAAATTAAAGTGCTTTATTATTTTTTGCATTATTTTGAATTTTTTTACATTTAAGAAACTGTCAACTTAAAAAACAACTCTTTATCACATCGATGCGGAACCCTTCTGACAATAGGAAGCTATTTTCCAATTATGATAAATGTTAACGAAAAAATATCGTAATTTCTCTGTTCATCCTGAGAGAACCTTAACACGTATCCGCAATATTTTTTCAACGACCGAGGAAAAGAATGAAGTAGATTTACTACACGGCTGTCTCTGGGGAGTCTTCCTATAGGATAAAACGAAGTGGAATGGAGCAAAAGGGAAGGAGGAAGGAAAGAGGTTCGATCTCCAGACGTAGGTACTTGCCCACTTTACAAACGGATCTAATATTCTATTCGACTTGAAGGAGAAACGGTTTTCACGGTTTAGACGATTTATTAGAGTATCAGATCGACTTGAGCGTTTCGTTGGTAAGCTGCGTGCATTTTACAATGAGGCTCCAATAGTAAATTGCCACGATTTGTTTCTCTTCGAATGAAAGTAAAACCCTGTAAGCGCCCTTGTGTTATAAAAGAGACATGGATATTTTATAGGCAGAAAAAATATTACCTTCAAATCAGAAACAAAGAAAATATTTTTTTCTGCAAAAAGAAACGTTCATCAATTTTGAATGGGAAACGTTCAGTATTAAACGATTTTATGACTCGAAGCGGTGAAGTTTGAATGAGTTCTCATTGAAAGCTCTGGAGTGTGAAGAACACATTCATATCAACATCGTAGATGTTTCAACAGATTTAGATTTTCATTTATGGATTCTGAAAAAATCAAAATGTGAAAGATTTTTAAAATTCGAAGCTCTGAGAATAAAGTCAATTTTACCTAAAATAAGTTAATGAAAAACTGAAATAAAAGTGTGTTTTTAAGATTATTGTAAAGTTTCGGATTTTCTCTTACAGCTGTTCTTTATTCGAATGCATTTTCACGTAATTGCTTTCTAAAGGAAATAAAACTCACAATTCGTGACGGGATAAAGTTGAATTGGCACTGCGATTTCAGTTTGATGGATTCAATCCTTCGAGAGAGAAGTAGTTGCACTTTATTACTTGACCGATGTAGCTTGTCAAAGAAAAATTCTAAAAAAGTCACACGTATGATAAAAATTGCTAGACAGGACGAAGAAAAGGTTCAAAGAGAACGTGAGCAAAATTTCAGTTCTAAAAGAAACGACAGCTTTTTGATCTTTTGATTATTATCGTTTTACATTCATTCAGAGTTCGAAACAGAACTGGAGAGAGAATTGGATTGAGTTATAGTTGGTTAACATTTTATTTTTATTATGATAAATAAAATTATTATGATGAAGGCATTAAAAAATTATTAACGTTTTTATTTAATTTAGATAGAGATATATAAATATTTGAATGGCTTATTTATGAATTGAAAATAAAGGTTCATCCGGAGTTTGAGAATCCAAAAAGAAATTGATATTTGGTAGAATTTGCCAGATCGAGTCGGAATGAAGAGGTATTATCGAATCAGATGCGCCAGCAGGTTTCAACGTTAGTGTATGCCTCTCGAGCAGAGAATCTAATTCGACGAGTACATAGAGAGGGTTTCATTCGATTCGAAAAGTACATCGTGAAACTAGAAGCTATGTCGTGGCCAGCTAACTTTGACAAGCACTGACTGAATGGTGCCTTTACGATTTCAAGTACTTTCAGGAGCGTTCATGTATTAACAAGTAGCTTACATCATCGAGTTCAGGCTTGATAAATCGCTCTCCTTAAAAAGAATCAATTCTAGTTCTTTAAAAAACTATTGTAAAAAAGTAAAAATTTTCACGAGTTTCATAATTATAACTTCTGAAATATTCTAAAAATAATAAAAAAAAGTAAAGTAAAGGTTGATTAAAAAATCTAAATACATTCCTTCATTGATTCTTTTAAAAGTGATCTTAAAGAACTAGAATAGTTAATTCCTCTTGGATTCATTTAACGATTTGTTTAAGTTTGAGACTGCTTTAAATGAAAAAATGAAAAATTTTTTAAAATAAAAAAATGCATATATTGTTAAAAAAAATTAACAAAATTAATGTAACATGAGTAGCGAGTAATTTTTTTCTCCTTTTTTCACTTTCAGTTTTACTGTCTATCTTGTAAAGAAACCCTTTAACCTGTTGCATGAATTTAGAAAAAGAATTCTAAGAGAGGAAGGAAAAGTGAAATGTAAAAAAGTAAAATTGAAAATTGAAAGTTAAAAGTTAAAAATTTCATAACCTCCTGGAATTAAAATTGAGGACATGCGATAATTGGTGGCATGTGATAAAAATGTGTTTTTCTAAAAAGATATTCGTCATAAAAAATTATTTTGAAAGGAAAAATGGAAAATGGAAAGAAATGAAAAAAACCTGAATCTTAAAGACGATGTGCTAAACTTATTATTATGCAGGAAACGAGAGCAACTCCGGTCATCAGTTATGCAGACGGTAACATTAAGCGGTAATAAGCAATTTATTTTATGTTCACAGCCGACGGCTACTTTGCCGAGTAGGTTCCCCAGAGTATCCTCCTGAATACATCGCAATTGTGTTAGAAGACATGGATGCTACAAATGTGAAATTTCGGAACATGAGTTCGATTTTACAATCGATCCCTCTGGGAATGTCAACGTTTATCAAATGATTAGTGACTAGTCTGAGAATTTAAAGTACCGGTGACGAATAAGAAACCACTTGTTTTTGTGAGATGTATAATTTTTCCTAATTTTTTATAATCTAAGAGATAAAATTTTGCCTCAAAATAATACGATAGTTATCCAAATTTTGCGTTAAATAAGCCCAAGGTGAAGTGATTTTGTCAATTATGTATAAAAGTACTGCAAAAAATAGTGCGTTTTTCGATTTCTTCTGAAACTTCAATAATTTAGGAAATAATTAACATTTTTTAATGTCCTTGAGCTCATTTTTAAGATAAATCACCGTAGAATTTCGTGAGTATATGAAGAGAACTCTCCAATTTTTTTTCTCTATTCTGCCAAAGACTGAACTTGGAACAGAAAAGTTGTAAAATTTTAAATAAAGCTAGTACTCAGAAAAATTAATTTTATAAAATATAGAAATTAATATTCCTATGTATTCTAAATTTATTAAAATGTAATATATACTAATTTTTAATATTTTTTAATAAATAATTATGCGTTATTGAAATTTTATAACTTTTATGTGCCAAGTTCAATCTTTGGGAAAAAATTGAGAGTTCTCTGCATACATTTATGAAATTCTATAGAGAATTATCTTAAAAATGAGATCAAGGATATTAAAAAATGTTAATTATTTCGTAAGTTATTGAGAGTTTTAGAAAAAATCAAAAAATGTACTATTTTTACAATATTTTCTTACACAATTGAAAAAATGCACTTCACCGTGAACTTCTTGATACAGAATTTTGATAGTTTTCTTATTATTTTGAGGAAAGAATTTCACTGGAAAAAATGTTTGTTTAAAACAAACAAACTTTTTTTTGAAGCAAACAAACATTTGTTTGATATGCCACAATAAAAAAGAATACTAAAAATTGTTACACCTTAAAATGCTTTGGATTAAATTCAGTAAAATTTTCTCTTAACGTAAGCAATATTGGTCTAAATTTAATACCACGTTACCTGAATTTCAGAATTAAGTTTTAAATTCAGAATCAATTTTGCTTAAATCCAGACAAATTTTATTGAATTTAATCGAAACCATTTTACGGTGAAACAATTTTAAGTCTTTTTTTCCTTGACGGCCAAACAAAGATTTTGGTTCATTCAAACAAACATTTTTTTAATTTAAACAAAATTTGTTTGATCAAATGATCAACTTGTTCGAATCAAAATTTTTTTATTTGAATCAAGCAAATCAAACAAACATTCGACTAAAATGAGAGTTTAGATAATACAAACAAATTTTATGTTTGATATACAGCCAAACATTTTTCTCAGTGTTTATCTCCTAGATTATAAAAACTAGGAGAAATTATTCATCTCATTACGAAAAATGCAAAACAACACTCAGAAAAAAATTTTATTTGAATCAAAAACTCTGTTTCTTTGAATAAACACAAATACTTGGTTCTTTCAAACAAATTTTGGTTGATTTAAATAAATATTTATTTGATTTGAATAAACATTCATTTAATCTAATAAATTTTTTGGTCGCCCAAAAAATTCGGTTGAATGAACCAAATTTTTGATTGAGTCATTTAAAACATTGCTTGATTCAACCAAAACTTTGATTGACCTTATAGAAATGCATTTATTTGGCTGATTTAACCAAATTTTGATTGATTCAAACAAACTTTTTTACCTTTTTAAGGGAAAATAAAATTTCCCTTTTTTTAAAATAATGTTTTCTCTGATTGAGATCAATTTCATCAAACAAGTATTCTAAGGAGGGAACCGCAAGTTCTTAGAATTTAGAGGCGGACTTTCGCTACTTTTCGAGGACCTTCGAAATGGTGGTGCAAGGACGTGCTTCGATTTTGAAGCGTTTCGAGAATGGCAAGCTGGCTGCTGTTGCTAATTTAGCGCCCACTGTTTCGTGCACGAGGGATTCTCGTTACCGGTGCTGTGTCAACTGCAATGGTGGCAAGGGGGTTTCCGGTGTATCGTTTAGTTGCCTGTTCTATACCCTTACTCACGTAAACGATTCATGGCGTAGGAAATTACAGAGGCCTTTTATTAAGTCTGTCGGATTGTGTCACAAGCTTTAAATGAAACTGACTAGACTAGGCTTGGACAAAAAGCCATCATTTCAGACAATCGTCTACCATTAGATTAAACGACAACATAAATTTCAATGAAAATCGAAAATTTTTAGTTGAGATTTTTATTTTACATATTATGTAAAGTAAATTAATCTATAGGAATAAATATTGCAATGTATATTATAATAAAATGCTAACAATATTCCACATCTTATAAAATTATAAAATTCCAATTTTCATTTCACAATTCATTAATATTAACAAGTTTCGCAGTCACTGAAAAAAATACTTTTGAATTAGAGGTATCCAGTATCAGGCAGTAGGGAGTTCTAAAAAACTCAATATTTTTTTTTAATGACGCACCCCCTGAACTTGTTCTATTTGGTGAAAAAATAAATGCATATTTTTCTTTTCTTTTTAAAATAATTTTAAACCGTGGTCCTGGGGAATTAAACTGTCCCAAAATGATTAAAATGGTTAATGTTAAGTTTCGTAAATATAATAATTGTTTGCTAGGGAATACAACTAATGATTCCATACGTTTAGGAAAAAAATTTGACCCAATTAGACAAAAAATACTACCCCTCAACGTCAAAAACTACCCTTTATAGAAATTAAAATATTACATTTATTTTACCAATATCATTTTTCTCCAAATACTAATAATATATAACCGCGAACTTCGTAGTTATATATTATTATTAATTGGCAAACAAAACTACAATTTTTCTAAAAATGTCAATTTTCGAATAGAACCAACCACAACATTGACGGTATATTTTCGAATAGAATCAAACAAGTGCACCACTTTTAACCATCGGCAATCGAAAGCTAATGGTCCGAAGGTCTATAAAAAAATATTAACAAAAATTTTGATTTGCGGAGGTCAGTCAAAATGAGCAAAAACTAACCGCATTCCCAACCACGATCCTAGCCGGTATATTTTCAAATAGAATCAATCAAGAGCTTACCACTTTTAACCATCGGAGATTAGTTTTTGCTTATTTTGACTGACCTCCGCAAATCAAAATTTTTGCTTACAATTTTTTTCAAGACCTTCAGGCCTCTAGGCCCGAAGGTCTCGAATTGCCACTGGTTAAAAGTGGTACACCTGTTTAGTTCTATGTATTCGAAAATATACAGTCAATGTTGTGATGGGGAATTCGAGGTTAGTTTTTGCTTATTTTGACTGAAATTTTGACGTAAATCAAAATTTTTGCTAATAATTTTTTTCGAGACCTTCGGACCACTAGCTTTCGACCTCCGATGGTTCAAAGTGTTAACACTTGATTCGAAAATATACAAACTTAATATACAACATTCAATGTTGTGGTTGGGAATTCAAGGTTAGTTTTTGCTCATTTTGACTGACCTTCGCAAATCAAAACTTTTGCTAATAATTTTTTTCTAGATCTTCGGACCATAAGCTTTCGATAGCCGATGATTAAAAGTGGTACAGTTGTTTGCTTGTATTGGAAAATATGCCGTCAATGTTGTGGTTGGGAATTCGTGGTTAGTTTTTGCTCATTTTGACTGTCCTCCGCAAATCAGAATTTTTGCTAATAATTTTTTTATAGTCCTTCGAACCACTAGCTTTTGATTACCGATGGGTAAAAGTGGGTCACTTGTTTGGTTCTATTCGAAAATATACCGTTAATGTTGTGATTGGTTCTATTCGAAAATTGACATTTTTAGCAAAATTGTATTTTTCTTTGACTTAAACTACTTTTTTATGTCCTAGACCGCATTATGAACTGTCGGGAATATCTTGGGATCCTTTTTTATAAAGTTTTAGTGAATTTTTTTTTAAAATTCGTCAAATTAGACGTGTGAAACTTTAGTCCAATTTGCTCTTAGCTCAACCGGTTTCGAAAATTCGACATTTCAAGTGCCTTGAGTCAAATCGAAGTTTTTCGATCCGATTTAAACACCGATCGGTTTTGAAAAATTAGACATTTGACGTGCGCCAGATCGGATCGAATTTTTTTGATTTGATTTCAACACCGATCGGTATAAAAAAATTGACATTCGAAAAGCGTCAGAAGTCGGTTTTCGATCGAATCGACTTATTTTGAACACCTCTATTTTGAATCTATGTCACTTGCTATAGCGATCTGCTAAAAGTAGATCCTATTGATTTAAAATAATAGATGCTATGGAATTTATAGTATCACTGTTGATTCAAAAACGGTAAACTTTGATTCAAAAATGGCAGATTTTGATTCAACAGCGATGCTATGATTTCTAGAGCATATTATTAGCAATCAATAGCATCTGCTTTTAGCAGATCACAATATAGAACGTGCTCTAAAAGCATTTTATTCTCAGTGTTCTCTAAAGAGTAACAAAGCGAATCAATACGTTAGCGGTTATAAAATTTCCACTTCATTAATTCCTAAAAAAACTCGCAATATGTTTCGTAATATGAGAATGCTATAAATCTTAGTAGCCATTTTTTTTTAATCGGATGGGAGCCAAAACCGCAATTTTTTATCGAGTTCGAAGGTAATAACGCGGGCGTACACACTCCTCGTAAAAACTGGGTTCTGCAATTGTACTACAGACTGTTTACATACTTTTGAGCGTGCAGAATTGGCCATACAGGAATATACACTGTATATGTATGTGTGTGATTTTATGACTGTATGTGATGCGGCAAACGTGTCGAGAAACGGAAACTATACGTATGAGAGCGCCGTCACGCGTATTGAGACCGATAGTAGCACTCCACGTGACTGAAAGCAATTTCCGGGCTTTTCCCGTTGTTTACCCATCCCATGCACCGTGATAACTTAGCCCCATGATAGTCAAACGAATTTCACCGATTTCGTGCCACTCGACACCAGCTGCCGCTGCGACAAACGGCTACCGTCGCCAAAAATCTGGTATCAACATTTTTACATTATGGATGAACGACGTTAACGTGATGTGTAACATGAGGGTCAATGTTGTTTAAATCTTACGGGAATTCTCGACCCTTGCCATTTTTATTCCAATTTACTTTGGAACATTTACTCCAGATTGAAATAAATGATTATTTTCACTTGAAATCTTCACAAAAAGAACCGAGGATGAAATTTGTTACAGAAAATTTTTTACAGGAATTTATTTTTATTCGGACAACTTCACAGCTTTAAAAATACTTGTGTTGACATGGAAAAACAAAAGAAAATTTAACCGATATTCGGGTAAAATTGATCCTGTGAAGTGAATTTTTGCTGTTGATTATTTTTATCCCGGATCGAGGTAAATTTTATCCTTTATTTCTTTTGTGTTAAAATAGACGTAACCTGAATTTTATTAGTCAATTCAGCCAATACGGTTAGATTTCTGATTTTCATTCGTCAATATAATCTTCTGATAAAAACTAACATGACTAAAATGAAAATTTATATTCCATTAAATCAATTATTTTTGTTACACAGTAAAACGCTGATCTTCAAATCTACACCACTTTTGGTGTTGTTTCTGGGTTCAACAAATTTGAGAACATCGTTCTCATTTTGAGAATCTAGTGATAAAGTGTTGAATTGAGACTGTTTTTTCTCATTT
>JBAGKK010377706.1:0-17500 GCA_037177015.1 Euceroptres primus
TGTTTAACTGCGAATCATCATAGCAATAGACTATCTCTGAGATGTTTGTAGTTGATTCTGCTGAAAAAACAAAATTTTTTCATTTAAAAATGCTCAAATAATTAATTTGTTAACTAAATTTGCTTAAACAATAAACAATTGATGCCTAAGTGTATTGTAAAACAGCAAGACACATTAAAAACATTCTAGTGTTTGATTCTGCTGAAAAAACGAAGCTGATCTACTCAAAAATATCCAAATAATGCATTTGTTTACTAAATTTGTTTAAATAATACACGATTAGTGTTGTAGTGCAAACTTTCACAGCAGGTCATTTGTGAAATATTTATAGCTAATTCTGCTGAAGAAACCTAAATGTATCTAATTGAAAATACCTTAATTTCGTATTTGTTTATTAAATTGTTAGACAATTCCTAATTAAACAATTAAGAATTGATGTTTAACGTCTTCTAATTTTAAGTTAACGTTATATTATTTCTATTTTCTCCTGAAAATATTGGTCTAGTGCATTTAAATGAAGCAAATAAAGAAGATATAACTTTCGTTCACTAATTTGCTTATAACAATTTAAATTTTTGTTTTATTAAATTAATACTGCTGGACATCATTTTTAATGAGTTTTTGCCTCGACGTGGACCATTTTTCGGTGAAATAAAAATTTTTTTGACTAAATGGCAGTCTTAAAGAGTACAATTTTTTAAATTTTGTTTATCAATTGAAAAGTTTTTGAGAAAATTTTTCAAAAATGTCCTACGTTGTAACGATGCGAAATTTAATACACTTTAATTTATGAAAAAAAAAAAACTGATCAAATCGGACAAGTAGTTTAGTTTAAAAATTTATTTGTCCACAGACGCTTTTTTTGCCCTGCTGTGAGTTGTACACTATTGTTACATTAATGTTGCATAAATGTTATGAGCTTTTTCTACAAGTGTCTATTTTTCAAGAAAAATCAAACGTACTCGAAATAGTATAATTTTCAAGATACAAATTCGAGCCGAAACTTCTGGGTCGTAAACTATTAAAATCTTGTTACATAAATGTTACTTACCATTCCAGATGTGAAGTTTCTCTTGCACATATATTCTATGATTCAAACTAATTTGGACTTTCACATACAAAGGTTTTTATCAATGTTACCTAAATGTTACATCAGTGTTACATCAATGTTACTTATACTTCCAGATGTAAAGTTCCTCCTGTGCCACAAGTATCATATGATTCAATCTAATATGGACTTTCACAAACAAAGGTTCTATCAGTGTTACATAAATGTTACGTCAGTATCACAGCAATGTTACATCAGTGTTACTTAAATGTTACATCAGTGTTACTTAAATGTTACATCAGTGTTACTTAAATGTTATATAGTGTTACCTAACTGTTATATAGTGTTACCTAACTGTTACATCAATGTTACTTAAATGTTACGTCAGTGTTACATCAATACTACAAAATTGCTCCTCTCACAAGATTCATATTTTTAAAAACTACAAACTTCGTATTTGAAAGGCGTTTCCAACGAGTTGAACGAATTTATAAAAAAAAAAGCAAAATAGAGAATCAAGGGAGTAATTCGTTTTCCGAGGGCAGTGAGTCATCGTTCTGGCATTGTTTCGTTAAATGGAATTTCTATCTAATTTAAATGCGGCTTAGCGAGAAATAATGCGATTATGCGTTAGCTTATTCTGTTTGTTAATCTCCTTTGCACACCATTGTTACCCGTATAGAAGGACTCGCTGTATCGTTCCTCCTCCCAGCCCTTTTGCACGTTACTGTACATTATTTCAGTACAGTCTACTCGCTCAGTCGCTAGATTCTCTCTGGCTTATGGACTGCTTTCAGTGATTCTCAATCAACGCCTCTCCCTCTGTTTAAATCGATCGCAGTGTCCCCTTTCAACTGCTCGACTCTATCACTATCAGATAACTGAATTTAAAGGCAATTTGTCCCTTCGAGCGTCATCGAATACCTAATACCCTCTTCTAAAATAACCTCAAAAACATTAAACTACTCTTAAATTGTTAGAAAATTGAATTAGAACAATTCCATTGAAGTGTTCAACGAATGCCATCAGTAGGATTCCATCAAAAAAACAATTAACAATAAATCTCACGTAGATAAATTTTTATTCTTTAGTGAAATTTCGAAGTGGAGAAGAAATCATTTATTTGTCCACTTCGCTACTTTGACCCTTTATAAAAAGTTACAGAAGTGAGATTCGATGATGAATCTTTTTGTGAGGGAATCTTCTGGAGTGAACAAATACTTGTAACTTTGTTTTGAAGTTTTAGATTATTTTGAAAAAGTTATAGAGTTGAAATTAGAATTCTTTTAGTGATTCAGTTTGAAAACCACTGAGCGCCACCGCGCACTGGTCAAACTTTAGCGTGTTAATTCTGCCCGAAACGGTTGCACACCGGTACAGTCTCTGCCCTAAATATCACCGTTGGTGTACGTTACACCAAACGTTTCCACGGACCGTCGGTCAAATAACTAATCGACCAGTGAGAAACCGCGGAAGTTAAATCTTCTCAACTCGAAACTATCGCGTGTGGCTTTCAGAATGTTACAAGTTACAATATCAGAAACTAAATGCAATTAGTGACGCTATCTAAAAGTTCTGTTCGAAAACAGATTAGCGAAGTGAATCTCGTACGCTTCGGGACTTTCAGCTGTAATCAAAATCTCAATAATTCAAATTTTTCGCTGAATTTCTCAGGGTTGATTCTTTTCCATAGCACAAATGTTCCTACAATATTTTATCCAATTTAAGTCACATACAAGCTAGTAAAATGTTCTTAAAACACCATTTTTCTAGGTTATGTCTGCTTAACATGCCTCAAACTTTTTCTTGAATTCAAATAGTCAAGTGTGCCACTTTCAGGACGTTAGTAGAGAATGAATCATTCTTTTATTTCAAAGTCTGAGAGTATTATCCACAATTAAAGTCGCGAGGTGGCCACTTCGCGATTTTATTTGCTGATAAAATTGTGTGGAGTTGAGTTAAAGCGATAATTTTTTAAGAATATAATCATCTTGATGGCACGAAGCCTGCTGGCAAATTAAATTCGATGTCTCTTTGAAAATTGTAGTTTGTTGAGGATGATTCGAGTAAAGTTTTTATGGCTTCTATCATTTTCTCGTTGTCTGAAAGTCGTAAACTTGAGAACAGTAACGGTGAGTCCGCGTCATTAATGCAGTAATTACGGATGTGCATTGTATACGGCTTGATATGAATGCAATGACGCGAATGGTTTTGAGTACAACAGTAACGCGACTTGCAGTATCTTCTCTTCGCGGTTCTCGATGTTAGAAAATCGACAGCTGTCGGCCATTATTCGACGAATTGCACTTTTTTCAGTATTTCGTAATTTTGTGCTGAAGAGAGAATGCCGAGTTGTAATTACAGTCAAAGGAAGGTCGACCATAATAAATACACGCAAAAAGTTTTTTGTTACAAATTTTCGTATGGATAATATAATACAATACAGATAATTATAGATTCACCGTTTTCTGGGGAATAGTCTTATTTATAGACATGTCTTTATTTTTATAAATGTAATGTAACTTTGTAACCTTTTCAATTTTAGCTGCATAGTGTAACATTTACATAACCGTTACGTAACATCAACATAAAATTTGTGTAACTTTATAATATTAACCTAACCGTTACGTAACTTTGTAACGTTAACTTTTTAATATAATTTTTACGTAACATTAATGTAACATTTACCTAACTGTTACGAAATAGTAATGTAACATTTATATAAATGTTATGTAACTTTTTAACATCTTCCATTTTAGTTAGGTAACAGAACATTTACATAATCGTTATGTATTATTTACATAAATGTTGTGTAACTTTGTAACATTTTCCATTTTAGTTATATAACAGAACGTAACATTTACATAATCAGTTAATGTAACATAAATGATTAGTAACTGTAAACTTTTCAATTGTAATTACATAACATAACATTGACATCTGTTATGTAACAATAATGTAACATTAACAAAAAATTTTTCTAACTTTGTAACCTCTGCAATATTAAGTACATAACATTTACCAAACCATTAAGTAACATTAATGTAACATTTGTGTAACTTTGTAACCTCTGCAATATTAACTACTTAAAATAACATACATAACCATTACGTACAACTAATGTAACATTTGTATAAATGTTATGTAATTTTGTAACAAATTTACATTTTATTTAGATAACAGAACATTTATATAAATGTTATGTAACATTTACATAAATGTTATGTAACATTTACATAAATATTATTTAACTTTATAACATTTTCCATTTTATTTATGTAACAACACAACATTTACATAACCGCTTCGTAAAGTTAATGTAACAAATGTTAAGTAACTGTAAAATTTTCAATTGTAGCTACATAACACAACATTGACATCTGTTATGTAACATTAATGTAACATTTACAAAAATTTTTTCTAACTTTGTAACCTCTGCAATATTAACTACATAACATAACATTTACTAAACCATTCAGTAACATTTGTGTAACTTCGTAACCTCTGCAATATTAACTACATAAAATAACATATAACCGTTACGTACTACTAATGTAACATTTTCATAAATGTTATGTAACATTTTCCATGTTAGTTAGATAACAGAACATTTACATAACCGTTATGTAACGTTTACATAAATGTTATGTAACGTTTACATAAATTTTATGTAATATTTACATAAATGCTGTGTAACTTTGTAACATTTTCCATTTTATTTATGTAACAACACAACATTTACATAACCGCTTCTTAACGTTAATGTAACAAATGTTAAGTAACTGTAAAATTTCTAATTGTAGTTACGTAACATAACATTGACGTCTGTTATGTAACATTTACAAAAATTTTTTCTAACTTTGTAACCTCTGCAATATTAACTACATAACATAACGTATACAAAACCATTAAGTAACATTAATGTAACATTTGTGTAACTTCGTAACCTCTGCAATATTAACTACATAAAATAACATACATAACCATTACGTACCATTTGTGTAACATTTGCATAAATGTTATGTAACTTTGTAACATGTTCCATTTTAGTTAGATAAAGAACATTTACATAACTGTTATGTAACATTTACATAAATGTTATGTAACATTTACATAAATGTTATGTAACATTTACATAAATGTTATGTAACATTTACAAATGTTATTTAAAATTTACATGAATGCTATGTAACTTTGTAATATTTTCCATTTTATTTATGTAACAACACAACATTTACATAACTGCTTCGTAACATTAATGTAACAAATGTTAAGTAACTGTAAACTTTTCAATTGTAGTTACATAACACAACATTGACGTCTGTTACGTAACATTAATGTAACATTTGCAAAATTTTTTTCTAACTTTGTAACCTCTGCAATATTAACTGCATAACATAACATTTACCAAACCATTAAGTAACATTAATGTAACATTTACCTATCTGTTTTCTAACTTTGTAACCTCTGAAATATTACCTACATAACATTTACCAAACCATTAAGTAACATTAATGTAACATTTGTGTAATTTTGTAACCTCTGCAATTATAAGTACATAAAATAACATATATATAACCGTTAGGCAACACTAATGTAACATTTATATAAATGTGATGTAACTTTGTATCACTTTCAATTTTAGTTAGATAACAGAGCATTTAAATAAATGTTAGATAACAGAATATTTACATAAATATTAGATAACAGAACATTTACATAAATGTTATTTAACTGTAACATTTTCCATTTTAGTTATATAACAGAACATAACGTTTACATAACCGTTTCGAACGTTATTGTAACATAAATGTTAAGTAACTAAAATTTTCAATTGTAGTTACATAATACAACATTGACATATGTTATGTAACATTGATGTAACATTTACATAATTTTTTCTAACTTTGTAATCTCTTCAATATTAACTACATAACATTTACGAAACCATTAAGTAACATTTGTGTAACTTCGTAACCTCTGCAATAATAACTACATAACATAACACTTACATAGCAGTTATGTAACATTTATGTAACTTTGTAAAATTTTTCAATATTTATTTCAATTTTCTCTTCTGCTCGAACTTCAACATTCAAAGACACTTATTACATTTTTGTAACATTTGTGACATTGACGTGAATTTTCCAGACAGTTATCACTTTTTTCGTAAAATCCAATTCAATGAAAGTTTCACGTCGGAGTTTGCTGGAAATGTCGTCGAAACGTTTTCTAAACTTTCGAGAACAGAGGGAAAGGTGTAGAGCGGTCTTATCGATCCGAGAATTTTAGACACTGTTCTCACACACAAATTCACACATGGGTGTTGTCTACGTGCACGAACGACTTTGAGAAACGGTCTGAGCTTGTTTTTGTTGGAGTTAAAAAGACAAAAAAAATGGAGGGGGGGTTTAAGGGGAGAAAAGAGTGTAATTAGTGCTGGCTTCTCTACGAAACTTTCTTTGTTTCTCTAGGTCTGCCTATCGTATAAACATTTTCTCGGTCCTCGCTCGTGAGAGTGGAAGTCAGTCTGTTTAAAAATTTTTTTTTCTTATTTTACTCCATCTCCCTTCCTTCTTTCGAGTAAAGTGCATTTGGTGGAACCCGTTTCCGATCGAGGGCGGTCATTTCCGGTCCACACCTCCCCTCTCTGTTTCCGGTTTACAACTAGCTTTGCAGCTTCGTGTAACCTCGACAAAGGTCGGGGAAGGAAATTGACCTTTTTATCCTTTTTTGGTGCCGAAAGTGCCCGGATGAACTCTCGATTGGTAATGTGATTATCAAAGAAAGGTGAAGTACATTCTGTCGACAATTTCTAACCTCTGTTCCGTTTGAACACATTTTTCGTCTGCTTTAGGACTTAATTACAGATAAAAATATTTTGGGACAGGAAATAAGTTTATGCCATCTAGAAGATTCTATCTTCAAAAGATTGTCGAATTATCTCTTTTTTCTGCGGTTTTATTTGTAAAAAAAGTCGCGAGGTGGACCCATCTCGCAATTTTGATCATCAATGAAATTGAGCATGATGGACATTTATTGTTTGTTTTTGGGGAAATGCGTTGCTGACTATGGCATCAATGACTACCGTAGACAAAAATTATTTTAATAATTTTTTTTCCAGACATAACCTACAAATTCGTATTAAAAATACCGTTTTCTAAAGTATTCGTAGTTTTCTGGTTCCGGGAATTTATGTGCCGTGTAATTCGTTGGCAAAAGTTGAAGTTGTATCTCTCTCGTATAACGAACAGCACCCGGGAGCAATTTGAAACTCGGCGTTGTCATAATTCGCGGCGAAACTTTCGTCGAATTAGGCGGCGAGTTCACCAGTTTAAAGTCGCTTGTTTAAATATGCGGCGTAAATAATTACCTCTTGCAGACTTGGCCGCAGGGCTGAGAAGAATCGCGTGATGTTTTCCACCAGGCGCGGCTTCTCGTTCAAAAGCAGCGTTTAGTGTACACAATAGTAAATTGTAAGCGAAGTCACCCACGTTTTTACTCTAAAAATACTTTATTTTGTCTCTAAGCTCAGTGGAAACGAGCTTTCAAATGGTGTCTTTAAATTATTTATAGACAAAAACAAAATGGCGCCTTCTGAAAGTTAATATTTATAGGTTATGTTACTATTAAAATACTTTTCAAGATAAGGTCTGCTTTATTGCAGATCACGCGTGCCATTGTGTAGATACCATTCTGCAAAAAATGCAGTTTTTGTTTGCTTTGCTTAAAGTTTTATTAGCAAAGAAAGTCGGGAGATGAAGAAGTAGGTTGTAAATTATAAGAGAGTTGATTTACGAGTTTGTTAACGAACTCGAATTTATTAAGATAAATACACTTTGGGCAATAAGGAGTCGGTTGAAGAGGGAGAGTCGCTGATTAGGGCGATAAACTTCCTTAAGCAATAGTACCAGTTTTATAGGTTACATTGCCCCAAAGATTTACATGATCATCTCCTTCAGACTGATCATTTCTGCTATCGAGAAGTCTTATGTCACTAAATATCAAAAGCTTATTTCGCTTTGCTCAAATTTTATCATCATAAAAAGTCGTGAGGTGAGAGAACTGACAATCGTCCACTTC
The DNA here is from genome assembly GCA_037177015.1 of Euceroptres primus. NCBI lineage: Eukaryota > Metazoa > Arthropoda > Insecta > Hymenoptera > Figitidae > Euceroptres > Euceroptres primus. Next base: position 8,132 of record JBAGKK010377706.1, read on the forward strand.
GCGTCTTTGTTTGTAGGTAAAATTCAGTAGAAGCAAGATATCTTGATCGTACTTTGGGGTGAGATTCTTCTCGATGGCACCAATTATTCTCATATTGTTTTGATTGATAAAAGACGAAAGTTTCACTACTTTGATGAGAACCACTGATACCGAGAGGGCTAGGTTAAAAGCAGCAATGAATAGAATTGATATAAATGGGACGGCGATCTATCTCCGGACTCGAGGCTGATTGTTTTTTTTTTTACCATCGAATCGCCCGACAAGTGGCGCGCTTACTTGACCAATCGGTAAACCAGTTTGCTTCCGTAGTTTTCGGACAACTGCTAACCTCAAATGGGAATTTGGTCATCTTCCAAGGTACTTCCAATTCTCCAAACTAGAATCCTCTTCTCAGGACAATTCCAGTTCCAAAAGTTCATATTCCTATCTAGTTTAATTAACGTTGAATATCTTTTACGGTTAAACTTGAGATGGATTCAGCGAATGATCGTCACTGCACGCCTCGTAATCTATGGTCAGGATTAGCATTAGTATCTGGCGCGTATGCGTTACACGTATGATCGCAATTGTACTCCAACATTAGTCTGTATGGAAATTCCCTCGTGCACGAACTGCCACTGAATCGCGTCTTCTCCTACTTCTCCCCCCACCATATTGCTTCATATATTCTTGATTCGAGCGTCTAAATGGAATATGCGTGGTAAAATGTTAGTGGTAGAATCTGAGGAATATTGAATTTAGGCCTTTGGGAGCTTATTGGGAAGATTAAGTTTGGGTCAAATGGGACCATGGCTTTAAACCTCCTAAACGGACTTGAACAGACTGTTTAAGAGCTGAAAGTATTCTGGATGTTAAGAAATCCATTGTAGGGTTAACAAATGACCAGACTGTTGCTGTTTGGATAGGTTTGTCTCAATTATCATCGGTAGAATTGTTCAATATATCGGGATTGTTAATTCTAATTGTAGATTCTTGGTGGTTTAGGATGTTTTCCATAAGAAGACAACATCATCTAGAGAATTTGAAGATTGAAGATATCCAAGACGGTTTAAATCCGACATCAACAAGAGGATATCTATCATCGTTTGTTTTTAAAAATCTGCTTAGCTTTGAATATTTGAGGATATTCTTCATCTACAGATTTCAAAAATGTGTCTATCTTTGAAAACAACCATTCTTCTTTGCTTTGTAGCTAACTTCTTCTGGAAGTTCATATTCTAGGGCTTCCTCCTTGGTTGCAAAATCCATCATTTATTGTACATCATCCGTAAGACGATTAGACATATCCCAGCTTCATCCTTATATGCAAAATCCATCATTAGTTGTACATCATCCGCAATTTCATCCGCAATCCGCAACCCAAGCAGGTTTAAAGCCAACCTCAACAAGAGGATATCCATCATTTTTAGGCTTCCAAAATCTGCTTATCTTTGTGTCCTCGAATACATTCAAGACGGTACAAATCAAGCATCAATAGGTACAAATCAAGCATCAATAAACAATAGACCCATCCTCTTTCGACTTCCAAAAGTGTTCCAAGCTGTCAAAAATCGTTTAAACCAACCATTGTTCTTGACTTCCTAGCTCTTTTGGACTTTTTGACTTCCTCCCCTTTTGGAAATGAGTATAAATTTAGATCTCTAATCTTAGATCTAAAATCCATGTATAATTTTAGATCTCTAATCTTAGATCTAAAATCCATCAATAGTTGCAGCATCCAGACGATGGTGTTGTTTTTTATAGGTTCTAGCTATACTAATAAAATAGCGAGATTCTACGATCCGACACTCGTAGACGGATATCTATTGCTTGTAACTATTATCCTCGGGCGTGTTTGCACGGATACGTGTCTGCAGACTCGACCCTTCTGCTTGTACGTTTTGACACAAGTGAAGTTCTCTAATCATGTACTGGTGCATCCACACGCTTCTGGTATTAAGTGTATCTGTGCTTGTACGTGTGGAACTCTAGGTAACAGTGTGATCGTTTCCAATGATACAGGTGTTGATTCGTGTACGCACACAGTTACACATCTTTGACGATGTGTATGTACAGAAGAACACATCGTTGATCGTGTGTACGTACACAAAACATATCTTTGACGATGTGAACATAGACAATAACATCGTTGACCATGTGTACGTACCCAAAACACATCTTGGATCATGCCTACGTCGACAATAACACATCTTTGACCACGTGTACGTACAGAAAACACATATTTGACTATGTGTGCGTACAGAAAAACATGTTTGACCATGTGTACATACAGAACACACATAATTGACCATTACGTTCACATGGTCAATCATGTGTGTACAGAAAACACATGATTGATAATGTGTACGTACAGAAAACACATGATTGATAATGTGTACGTACAGAAAACACATATTTGACCATGTGTACGTACAGAAAACACATGATTGATCATGTGTACGTACAGAAAACACATATTTGACGATGTAGATGTGCAACACATAACAACACATCTTTGCCGATGTATACGTACAGAAAACACATGATTGATCATGTGTACGTACAGAAAACACATGTGTGACCATGTGTACGTACAGAAATCACATGTTTGACCATGCGTACGTACAAAACACATCTTTAACTATGTGTAAGTAGACAATAACACATCTTTAATCATGTGTACGTTTACAAAACACATCTTGGACCATGGGTACGTATAAAAAACACATGTTTGACCATGTTTACGTACAGAAAACACATATTTGACCATGTGTACGTACAGAAAACACCTGTTTTACCATGTGTACGTATAAAAAACATATATTTGACGATGTAGATGTATAACACATAACAACACATCTTTGCCGATGTATACGTACAGAAAACACATATTTGACCATGTGGGCATACAGAAAACACCACCAAGCACATGTTTGACCATGTGTACGGACACAAAACACATCGTTGACGATGTGTACGGATACAAAACACATCGTTGACTATGTGTACGTACACAAATCACATCCTTCGCCATGTGTTCGGTTAGAAAAAACATGTTTGACCATGTGCACGTACAGAAAACACATATTTGATCATGTGTACGTACATAAAACACCTGTTTGACCATGTGTACGTACAGAAAACACCTGTTTGATCATGTGTACGTATACAAAACACATATTGGACCATGTATACGTACAGAAAACACCTGTTTGACCATGTGTACGTATACGAAACACATATTTGACACTGTGTACGTACACAAAGCACATCTTTGACGATGTAGACGTACATAATAACACATCTTTGCTGAAGTATACGTACAGAAAACACATTTGACCATGTCCACGTACAGAAAACACATGTGTGACTATTCGTACATACAAAAACACAACTTTGACGATGTTTATGAAGACAATAATACATCTTTGACTATTTGTACGTACAGAAAACACATATTTGACCATTTATACGTACAGAAAACACACCTTCGCCACGTGTACATACAGAAAATACATCTTTCGCCATGTGTACGTACAGAAAACGCATATTTGCCCATGTGTACGTACAGAAAACACATCTTTAACAATGTGTAAGTAGACAATTACACATCTTTGACCATGTGTACGTTTACAAAACACATCTTGGACCATGGGTACGTATAAAAAACACATGTTTGACCATGTATACGTACAGAAAACACATATTTGATCATGTGTACGTACAGAAAACACCTGTTTGACCATGTGTACGTACAGAAAACACCTGTTTGATCATGTGTACGTATACAAAACACATCTTGGACCATGGGTACGTATAAAAAACACATGTTTGACAATGTATACGTACAGAAAACACATATTTGATCATGTATACGTACAGAAAACACCTGTTTGACCATGTGTACGTATACGAAACACATATTTGACGCTGTGTACGTACACAAAGCACATCTTTGACGATGTAGACGTACATAATAACACATCTTTGCCGAAGTATACGTACAGAAAACACATATTTGACCGTGTCCACGTACAGAAAACACATGTTTGACTATTCGTACATACAAAAACACAACTTTGACGATGTTTATGAAGACAATAATACATCTTTGACCATGTGTACGTACAGAAAACACATCTTTAACCATGTGCACGTACAGAAAACACATATTTGACCATGTGTACTCATAGAAAATACATGTTTGACCATGTGTACGTACAGAAAGTACGTCTTTCAACATGTGTACGTACAGAAAACACATATGTGACCAGAAGTAGTACAGAAATCACATCTTTCACCATGTGTGCGTACAGAAAAAACATGTGTGACCATGTGTGCGTACAAAAAAACTTGTGTGACCATGTGTACGTACAGAAAACACATGTTTGACCATGTGTACTTATAGAAAACACATGTTTGACCATGTGTACGTACAGAAAACGCATGTTTGACCATTTGTACGTACAGAAAACACAAAACACACGTTTGACCATGTGCACGAAGACAATAATACACCTTTGACCATGTGTACGTACAGAAAACACCTCTTTCACTATGTGTACGTACATAAAAAACAATGTGTGACCATGTGTACGTACAAAAAACACCTGTTTCACCATGTGAACGTTTACAAAACACATCTTTGACGATGTCTACGTAGACAACCACACATTGTTGATCATGTGTACGTGCAGAAAACACATCGTTGACCATGTGTACGTGCAGAAAACACATCGTTGACCATGTGCACGTACACGAATCATATCTTGTGATTTGTGTACATCTTGTACATCTTGTGACATCTCCATGTGGAGATGTCCAGGAGTGTTGGTGCATCCCCTGGAATAGGCAATAGGCACTATGTCTGATTATTATTGTGTAACACCCGCTTGATTTGGGAGCATAGTGCGGCTTATGTTGCTTATGTAGTTACGTGATTCGACAGGCGCCAGCTGGGCCCTTTTGGACGCAACACTACCGGATCGACCGTGTCTGCTTCCCTAGCTTGGAAATCGTTTTGGGATAATCAATTTTGTGAAATTTCTTACTGGGAGGATATCCGTTAGGAAGTATTTATCGTTGGGGATGCATTCACTTATGGGGGTCCAACTACTATAAGGGGGTTTCCGATTTCTGGAGGGTTGGTTAGCTTCTAACAGAAGATCCTAAGGGAGCTATAATTTTGTTATACTTGGTGATATACTTGTCAAATATATTTGATATGCTTGATATACTTGTTGTTATACTTATGATAAGGGTACTGGTTGCTTCAGAGGATACAGACGATTCGAGACTTGTTCAACAATTTGGAAACAAGATCAAAGACTTTAAGGGGAACTGGAATTTTTATTAGAGATCACCGTCTGGAGTGTTCAAGATTTGTAATCTGCAAGTGTTCAAGATGGTGAATCATGAAAAATTGGAAATATTGTTTCCAGTGAAGTTGCAGTTGGACCTTGTCCCTTTCTTCTTTCTCTCTCCATCCTGGCTCACTGATGACTGTGACGTTGATGATGATGAGGTTGATGGCGAGACACAGAAAGATGGAGGCTGATTATTACTCGTTGGCGTCCTTCCTTTTCCTTTTTTACTTTTTATATTCTTTTCTTCTCTTCCTCTTGTCCTCTGGCACAAACTGGCTTTGATATTAACTTTAAAAAGAGAAAGACTCGAAATCACCGAGTGAAAGTCCAAACGAGTTTTGCAAGAGCGGTAAATTCCTGATTCATTATCAAGAAGATGACTCAATTTTGGTGAAAATGAGGAATTGAAATTGATTACAATTTGGGTCGTCTTAACCCCTTAACCTCCAATTTTGCAACTGAGCAACGTTCATTTTTTTAGATTTTCTTGAATTTTCATGCCATAAACTTAGAATTCTGCAAAATAAATATGCGAATTAGTTCAAAGTGGACTATTCCGCATCTCGTGTGGTAGTTATAAGTTATTTTGTACTTAATGGAACCCAAAAAAAACTACAAAAATTAAAGAAAAATTTTATTACAAAATTCAATTTTTTTCGTCTTATGTCCATCCTGGCGTCTTCGAGAGTTCATATTCCAGGTGAATATCCGTTTATTGCCAGTAGTTCGGTAAATAGGCCGAGGCTATTAATAATGTTGTTATTATAGACACTGGGATGGCCACTACGACTCGTACATTATTTATTATTGCACTTCGAATATGAGAGTGTTTTCTTGACGCAGATGCAGAATCGAAATTTTGGTAATCGGTTGCGTATTTCGTATCCGGATAATGGCACCTCGGAGCGCACGAATCTCGCGCGCAATGTGGTGGAAGGTGGGAGGGGGGTCATATATACAGAGGTTCATACATCGTACGCTAATGATACTTAAGTGGGCGTCGTACAACGTTCACAAATAGTGTAATAGTTCGATATTCCGATAGCGGATAGCCGGTAACTGCGCTCAGAATTTCCGCCTCTGAAATCGAAGGCTAAAATTGTTACAAAAATCCACGCAGCTTTTACTAATTTATATTAATATATTGGATTTGGCTTGTAAATTGTTTGTGCCATTGAGATGCATCTTTTGACCAAGAATCAGTGGTTAATATTCATTTTTGTATGTTTTGTTAAAGAATAAAGTCGTGAAGTGAGGATTTTTTAAATTAAATTTCGAATTAAAAAAATGTGTAGTCTAGGTCATTTGTTCAACTAAGATAAGTCCGTCTGCCAAGATTTATCGAATTATCTCTTTATTTGGAAGTTTTACATTGAATCAAAATCGTGAGATGGGCGTTTCCTAACCTCAAATCCTTTGTACTCTTTACAGCGATTTTATTTCCATGCAAAAATTGTTTATTGAAGTACCAATAGTAGTTCAATTTGTTGTACAGATTTTATAGCATTTTTAATATAATTAATGATTGAAAAATTTATTAATCAAAGTTTCTTATTCTGTTTCAGGTGAGTAAGAGTGGCAAAATTTCTTTTCGGATTAAAACAAGACTGCGAATAGATGTAAGAATGTAAGTGACATCTCGTTTTAAATTTAAATTTTCAGTTTTATTTTTTTATTTTATTTCTTACGAAGAAATTTTTAAAAGAACAGAAAATCTAACAAGTTTGTTTTACAAATACAGGTCGCTTAAAAAAATGTTGTTTTAAAACTTCAAGAGCCTATTTCTTTATAGCGGGGTGCAATTTTTTTTCCAAAGCCGCTTCTGTATTTTCTTTGGGGCTAGAGGCTAGACGCCAGACCTGAGAAAAGAAAAGAAAACCGTGTCTAATCTTGAATTTGGCCTGTCAGAAGAAAACGTGTACTAGCCTCGACCATATGGTGCTCCCAAGGGCTCGTAAACGTAAACGACGCGACGGTAGACATAACCTATACTAATCCGAGGGATCGTCTGCTCGAACACTCAACTAATCACTGTACAGCCTCCCACGAATAGTCGTAAAATAGATGATTTCGAAATCTTCTGTTTCGTAGAAAAAATGATTCTTTAAAATTGATAGGTCTTTTAACATGATATTCATGGTTTTTAAACTAAAAAAATTATTCGAATTTTCTAGAACTATCGAAATATTTCAGTGTTCCACTTTATCCCTATGTTCCAATTTGCCCTAGAAGTCCTATTTTTGCATACACGTCTCATTTGAACCACTTTGCCGCATGCCCCACTTTGCCCTATAAGTCCCACGTTATCCCTATATGGCCCAATTTTCCCTATATGTCCCACGTTGTCCTATTTGTCTCACTTTTCCCTATATGTTCCACTTTTACCTATGTGTTCCACTTTTATCTATCTGTTCCATTTTGCCCTGTTTGATCCACTCTGCATCTTGTTTCCCTCTTTGTCCCGCATTTCCCGCTTTGCCCGATATGTCCCACTTTGCCCCGTTGGTTCCACTTTGTCTCGTGATCCACGTTATCTTTGACAAATGTCCCACTTTGCCTCATTTGACCCACTTTCGTATATGGTCCAATTTTCCCTATGTGTGCCACTTCGTCCTATTTGTCTCACTTTTCCCGACATGTTCCACTTTTCCCTATATGTTCCACTTTTACCTGTACGTCCCACTTTGCCCCGTTTGATCCACTTTGCCTCGTGTTTCCCTCTTTGTCCCGTATTTTCCGCTTTGCCCCACATGTCCTACGTTTCCATGTTCGATCCACTTTTTCTCGTGTTTCCTACTTTGCCCCGTCATTCCCACGTTCTATTATGTCCCTCTCTGGCCAATGTCCCACTTTATCTCATAACCCACTTCCCTATATGGCCCAATTTTCCCTATATTCCCCACTTGTCTTATTTGTCTCACGTTTCCCTATACGTTCCATTTTTACCTACGTGTTCCACTTTTGCCTGTATGTCCCACTTTTCCAGTCTGATCCACTTTGCCTCGTATTTCCCTCTTTACCCTATATGTCCAACTTTGCCCCGTTTGATCCACTTTGCCTCGTTTGATCCACTTTGCCTCGTGTTTCCCTCTTTGCCCCATATGTCCCAATTTGCCCCGTTCGATCCACTTTGCCTCGTGTTTCCCACTTTGCCCCGTTTTTTCCGTTTGTCCCCATATGTCCCACTTTGCCCCGTTTGATCTATTTTGCCTCTTGTATCCTACTTTGCCCCGTTTGATCCACTTTGCCCCGTTTTTTCCGCTTTGCCCAATATGTCCCACTTAAACCCGTTTTATGATATTAAATATTGCCATTAAAAAAAGAAATAAAAAATTATTTAATAATTGATTTTAATTAATTTAAAAATTTATTTTCTTAAAAGTTGATTGTGCATTTTAAGCACGTACTAGTTCGTTTACATCGTCGACATTTACATTTTGTAATAACGACCACGTCAACACGGCACGGATTACGGTTATTCCGCCATTATCGTTGAAATTACGTGAGTTTTATCGTTGCATATTGCACGCAGCGTAAAGCTTGCTGGCAGTACTAGATAAACCTTTAATTTATGCCGTTGTCATTCTAATTGAATTCCTTATCCAACCGATTCATGTCCGAATCCGATCACCAGATTATTTTTCAGTAAAAAAAAAAAATTAAGGGAGTGCCTTTTATTATTGTTCCACCGTTCAACGATAACAGTAAAACGTTATAGTATTTTACTTTTATAGTTTGAGGGCGTACTTTATTAAGTGGAAAAGCTTACAGGTTGACGCGAGGTTAACCGAGCGAAACGACTCTTATCTTCTAGAATCCATCTCTCAAATCATTTACGCAAGTTACAATCCTGAAAACGTAATAAAAATATTTTCTATAGTTTTTGAGTAAATTATATGTTTTTTCTATAGATTCTAACGTGTGCCATCTAACGATATTGCCAACTGATAAAAAAGCAACCCCAGATCTTGATTTTAAACGATTTTATCGGGGAATTAAGTTGCAAGGTGGAGATAACCTCAAA
>JBAGKK010377804.1:0-14354 GCA_037177015.1 Euceroptres primus
CAAATCGAAAAATGCACTATTTCTCCATTAGTTTCTTACAGAATGAACAAAATCACTTCACCTTGGGCTTATATTACAAAGAATTTTGATAGCTTTCGTATTACTTTGTGGAAAAAATTTTATCTCGTAGATTGTAAAAATTATGAGTACTTATGCACCTCACAAAAAACAGGTGCATTCATATTTTTGGCCGGTACTGTATGTGTCGTCAGTTGCGAGAAAAATTTGAAAATTCGATTTCATTAAAAAAAATTCTCCTGTTTACAAAAGTAGTTTAGCCCGCATGAAATTTATCTATATTCTTCATCATATGAGTATCCAATTCAGCGAAAAAAATTGGGCAAAAAACAAGGTGGGATTTTTGAGAAAATCGTCTTTTAATTTTTTCAGAAAAACTGTCGCCATTTTGCGAAATTTGAATATTTTTTTTTAATTTTCTGGCGGATTTTGAAAGAGGCCAATAAACCTCACCATAATCCGGAAAGAGAACTCAAAAAAATAATTGAGTCCAAAGTTACAGAAGTTTAAAGAAAAACGTGTTTTTTTTAAAAGAAGCTTCAAGTTCAAATACTCATAACTTCACGAAAATGTATTTTTTCTCAAAACGGTATAATACGTAAATTCTTATTTCCTGTGAAAAACAACATAATTTCATAGACGACCGATTCTATGCACTACCTGTCTGACGAAATGGATTCGGTCTAATGCACATCAGAATGTGCTTAAAGTTCTGAACGTGTTCAAGTGAATCAAATTTGTTGTTTCATTTCATTTCAAAACTCAAATTTCTTCTAAAATATTGATTTAATAATATAGAAACTAGTGTAATGATAAAGAAGGTCATGATATTTCTTTTTATTTTGTAGATTGAACGAAATTCCAAGATAAATTTGATTTCAGAAAAAAAAAGTTTGTTCATTTAAACGTTCAAAACTTTAGGTACATTTCAGAATATTCTTGAGGAGTCTAGAAGATTCTAGACGATTCTGGAACATTCTCGTATTTTTTAGAGAATTAATTAATACTTTAATAACTATTACGTTAATATTAAAGAATTTTTAAGAATTTCTTAAGATTGTAAAAGATTATATGAGAATCCTGAAAATTCTAAAGCTTTTTGGAAGAATCCAGAAGAATCTAAATGATTGTAAATTTTAAAACAGTCTAGAATATTTTGGAGATTTTTTTACAGATTTCAGATAAGTTTTGAAGATTCTAAAAAATTTGAGAGAATTTCGGTAATTTTTTGTAGACTTTGGAGGATTCTGAAAAATTCTGTGGAAAATTTTAGGTCACGGAAGTATTAAAAAAATTTTAGAAGATTCTGGAAGAGTCTAGTATATGTTGTAGAATATTGAAAAATTTTGGGATATTATTTTATAAGATTATTGTAGGAGAACCCAGAAGATTCTAGAACTGTCTCAAATATTTTGAAGAATTTTCAAGGATTTTAAATCAATTTTAAACATTCTGGAGAACTTGAAGAGGTTTTAAGAGACTTTCATAGATTTTGAAAATTTGGAAATCATAAGAAATTGAAGAAAACATTAAAAGAGTTTTTGAAAGTCACAAGTTTCTATTTCTCATAATTCTTGAAAAATTATTGGGAAATTTGAATATAAAAAGGGGAAAAAGGAATTACAATCATAACTTATTGAGATATAATTATAATTTGTTGAATAAAAAAAAATCCCTGTCTCTTTAAAGGTTTTGCCTGACTTTCCCTGACCATTTTTAAATTCTCTGACTTTCAAGAATTCTCTGATGACCTACAGCAACCCTGTCATTAGAAGAAAACTACTCATTCAAATGTAGAGAGACAAGAATTCCAGGACTGTGAGTGAAATTCAAGGACTTTTCCAGGTTTGTCCAGGTAAAAAAATTCAAAACTTTTCCAGGTTTGTCCGGATAAAAAAAATTTAAGACTTTTCCAGGTTTGTCCAGATAAAAAAAATTCATGACTTTTCCAGGTTTGTCCAGGTAAAAAAAATTCAAGGACTTTTCCAGGTTTGTCCAGGTTAAAAAAATGCAAGGACTTTTCCAGGTTTTCAAGGATTTCCAGGACGCTAGACACCCTGATTAAAGTCTAATGTACAGTGAAAAGCAATACACAAAACTGTAAACCATAGAAATAAAATAAATTCAAAATCAGACTTAAAAATAAAAAAAAATGGAAATTTTCTAGAGGAGGAAAAAATAAAACTAAATAAAAATAAAATGAGCACGCTTTTTATAATACCTTCAGCAGTTATTACTTTCAAGCCACCATTGACGCCAAGTGGATGGAGGCATTCTGGTATCGGTCGAAACTAAATGGAATTACAATAGGGTTAAATTTTGAAAAATAGACATTTCTATTTATTTAAGCTAAATTCAAATTGTTTCTAATAACATTCTTCTCCCACTTCTTTGGCTGATTATGTCCGTAATTAAAAATAAGTACATGCAATTTTAGATTCTTAATTGTGATCTTCTGGTCTTCGATCCAGATCATTTCAAACACGAACAAAAAAAAATTAGAACAAAAAATGAAGATCTTTCTAAATAAATTCCGTAAATTGTGTTACAGAATAGAATTGTAAATCTTTTGAATCAAGTTGAATGCAACTAAAATTTCATGCTTCCTGTACGAAAAAAAAATGTCATGCTTCTTCTAACGAAAAAAAGGTGATCTCACAATTTTTATTAGTAGTGCGAAAATTTCAAATATCCGAAAAAGTATGAAAAAGTGGAAAAGTTTGCTTACCGGCAATATTAGGTGATGGTTCAGCGACTGGCAGCGGACTAACAAGACTGTTGGCGCTCACCGGAGTAGAATTGGACATAAGTTTCTGCCTGACCTCTCTAATCTTCAATTGCAGACTCGTTTTGCTGGGAAAAATGTCAGAGTGCTTGGTCTGGAAGGTAGAGGTAGCTTGCGTTGATGGGAAGTGTCCGTGCTCTTGAAACAACTGCATCACCAGCTGCCTCCGTTGCTCTAAAATTTTCCTATGACCGCGTTCGTTGTCGTTTCTACTGACTCCCACTGGATTCCCCACACCGCCACCTGGGGTCTTTGGCGTTCGAGGAGAAGTCGCGTCCACATCTCTCAAAATATCTGAATTTGCTCTGTACGCGTCCACATTGAAGTCCGGACCGAAGAATGTATTACCAGTCAATTTCACGCTGGCCGTTGACTTTGGAGTAGCAGGAACGGAAGCATCGGATTCCATTTCGTCCTCATTCACTGTAAACGAAGAAGATTAGGTTTAAGTAATACGACATTCCAAATCACTGAAAATATTAGATATTCTTTTCTTCGCTTACTTATGGATCGGTGAGTGCCTTGTCCGGATTTCTTGCGATAACCTTGCATGGATGACGAAATATTGGAAGTATGCAAGCCAGCAGTTACTGAGCCATGGGCGGATGATCCTGCGGACGCGTTCATGCTGATTGCACTAGGACTTTGAATATCTTCTGGCTTAAACTCCGGCAGTGACGAAAACTTTTCTTGAAAATTAACTTGCTCAAGAACCCTGCAGTGAATAAATTACATCATTTTTGTTCTCTCAATATAGATTAAAAACATAAAACCAATACCTTTTCATTGATGATGAGAAGGTAAAAACTAAGTGAAATCATTGAGAAATAAATTATACCTGTCCATGCCATCTTCGACGTTTTTCTTGAAGAAAGAGCCTTTCTTTGTGGAAGGCGAGGGCGAGGGGAGAGATTCCGACAAACTCTGTTGCGATGTCTGTTCTGCATTTTGAGTCGAACTCGTCAACGACCTGTTGTCCGGACGTTGTTGAGACGTTAGAGGCCCATGATCTCCTGCACTTGATGTGGGAGGCATTGCTGTTTAGAAAGCAAACCATTTTTTAAAATTCCATAAATATTCCGCGTAAGTTTACGCATTTAAATTACTTTTCTAAAATATCATTATTATTACATAGTATAATAATCTTGATCGTTTTTCGTTTGCAGAGTAAAGTTGCTTCACAATTTTTCAATAAGAATTAAAAATGGTCAAACTTATTGATTTGTTTGGTAACTTTTTCCAAAAAATGGAAATTTGGCATTTTTACAATCATTGTTGCCTTTTTCTAAGCTTACTGGTTAATTGATTTTGTCGACCATCAAACGTTGATTTGTGACAAGGAGACTCGACGCAAACACCCCCCACAAAGAAAAGAGGAAAATTTTAATTACACTGCTCTGTCATTTTAGGGACCTCCAATAATGTTGCTCCAGGAATTTTTTTCATGAGTCAGGAGTCCAAGGAGACGAGAAAGCTGAGCAAGGAGACGAGAAAGCTGAGCATGGAGCTCAGCGGAGTTTCGCAAGTGACTGTTTTCAATAAATTTCAAAATATTTTCTAAATTATGTTGAAATTTATTGAAAATACACTTTTTCACTGCATCCTTCAGTTTGCTTTACCTACTTTGGTTAAGTCTGTCAAAATCAGACCGGCAAGACAAAATTTTAAACGCGATTTAAAAGAAGACCACGCAAAATATATCCGCGAAGTTTTTGCGAGTGATAGATGTAAATAATTTATTAGTACAGATAAAACTTTTTTAAAAAATGTATATTCTGAAATGCGCGGATTTGAAAGTGGTGTTTTTTTGCCAATTTTCAGGTTTCGGAAGATGAAAATCGGGAGGGCTAAATTTTTAAGGATAATTTCACTGAATACCATAGAAAAGGCTGGTATTAATCTGTGTTTTGAAATAAGTTTAAAAATGTTCGGTAAAGTATTTTACTTGTAATAAATTATCAAACTTTACGAAAATGACATATTTTGACAGGTCACTTCAAACACATTTTTCCTTTCCTATTTCAACTAGGATAAGAGTACCAATTCTTGGCACCCCCCCCCCTCCCCAAATATTGGCACCTCTCTCTAATTTATTAGATAATACGACTGTTTAATTTGTTTTGCTTTAATTAATTTTATTCTATCATCATTTTTACGCACAATTCATTAATTAGTTAACCACTCCAATTAAATATTGATCCAAAATTAAATAAATTCTCTTCAATTTTTGGCATGGCAATAATTGGGCTAAAGTGCCAAGAATTGATTCTCTTACCCTATAAGGGTCGTTGCCAATAAGTTGTGAAATTCATGTCCCGACAGTTTTACACATTTTCATTATTTAATATATTTTTTTGAATACCACCGGGATAAAATACTTACTTCGTCGTAATTTTTGGTAAAGTTTCAAAATTTTAGATCCATTTGTTTAGAAATGGTAAATTAAAATATACCAGGGTGTCTAGCGTTTCTCATTAAAAAAATTCCAGGACTTTTCCAGGTTTTTCAGGTAAAAAATAAATTTTCCCAGGTATCATTTTTTAATTATTACTATAAACTTTCATGGAAAAAATCTTTTTTTTCCTGAACCTGTACGATAGAAATAATTTATACAACTAAATGAACCACATAAAATGTATATTATACGATTTATGAAATTCTTGAGCTTAACTAACTGTGTTTATCTGTATAAGCTCAAGAAACTAGTTTTTAAGAAAATACTCTCTAAGAAGAATTAGTAGTTTTCTAATAAATAAGTTACTTAGTGAGCGTTTCCACTAATCTTTAATAAAACGATTATTACTTTTCAGTAAAAAAATACAAATTCATTTAGTAAACTAACTAAATGAATTTATTAGTAAACCTTATTAAGTGAATATGTAGTTTTCTGCAAAAGCATACTAAAGCAATTGATAAACAACCTCTCCTGATTTCATTCCGGTCAGCTACAAAATTCCAATTTCAAAATTCCCTGACTTTTTCTGACCAATTTTTAATTTTCCCATACCGTTATTTGCCGTTATAATTAAAATTATAATTATATAATACAGGGATCATAGTGGTTCAGCATTTCAATTTTACGGAAAATATGGGATTTCTTTTTCAAAAAAGGGGATTTAAAAAAAAGGAAGAAGGTTTTTTTCTTATAAAAATACCAAGGAAGCTGCAATTCTCTAGAATCTTAAAAAATCCTCAAAAATCTTAGATTTCTATCTAGAATCTAATAAAACACTCCTTAAATTTCTAAACTTTCAGAATCTTTGGAATGCTCTAGAATTTTTTTAAATCCTTCATGACTTTTGAAATTTTCAACAAACTTTTAAAATCTTTTACAATATTTTTAGTTTTCCATAAACATGTATATTCATTTAATCTTTTAAAATACCAAAAAATTCTCTACAATCTAGATTTCTGAGTGTTTCAGAATCTCGCAGAGACTTCCTGATTCTTTCAAAATCTTCCATGGAGTTCTAAAACCTTCTGGTCTCTTCAAGACTTTGTTTTTTGAAGACTCAAAAAGTCTACAGAATTTTTTAAGATATTAGATTTCTGAGTTCTTAAGGATTCTGCAGAATTCTGGAAATTCTAATACACTTCAGAATAATGTGCTTGAAGTTCTGAAAGTCCGAATCAATGAATTCTTTATTTGATGTCGTTTTAAACTCAAATTTGTTCCAACATATTGGTTTAATAATATAGAAACTAATGTAATGATAAAGAAGCTCATGATATTTCTCTTTATTTTTTAGATTGAACGATATTTCAAGATTAATTTGAGTTATGAAAAATAGTTAATTCATTTGAACGTTCAAAACTTCAGGTACATTTCAGAATATTCATGACGATTCTAGAAGATTTTAGAAGATCATTCAAGATTTCAGAAGATTTTAGACGATTTTAGAAGATTCTGGAACCTTCTAGTATATTTTGTAGAATATTTAAGAATTTTTTAGAATTCTTTAAGATTGTATTAGGAATTATTTAAGACTGTATAACATTATTATAGATAAATAAAATTATTTAGAAACCAGAAGGTTTTAAAAGATTATGGAAGAATTCAGAAGAACCTAAATAATTGTAGATTTTAAAACAGTCTAGAATATTTTGGAGATTTTTTACATATTTCAGATAAGTTTTGAAGATTCGAAAGAATTTGAGAGAATTTCGGTAATTTCTTGTAGACTTTGGAGGATTCTAAAAGATTCTGTAGAAAATTGTAGAAGATTACGGAAGTATTCAAAAAATTTTAGAAGATTCTGGAAGAGTCTAGTATATGTTGTAGAATATTGAAAAATTTTGGGATATTATTTTATAAGATTATTGTAGGAGAACTCAGAAGATTTTAGCAGAGTCTCAAATATTTTTGAGAATTTTAGGATTTTAAATAAATTTTAAATATTCTGGAGGACTTTAAGAGATTTTAGGAGACTTTCGTAGATTTCGAAAATTTGGAAATTATGGGATATTTAAGAAAACTTTAAAAGAGTTTTTGAATCTCACAAGTTTCTATTTCTCATAGAAATAGAAACTTTCTCATTTCTGAAATGAAAACGTTTCTCATTTCTCTTTTCTTGGAAAATTATTCGGAAATTTGAATATGAAAAGGGAAAAAAGGGAGAAAAAGAAATGAAACCATACAAAAAGTGATTTTAGGGAATTTGGGGAATAAAAGAGGAAAAAAGCGGAGTAGGAGACTGACTGTGATCCCTGATTTTGTAATATTATAACTATATGATTATAACAATGGTTAAATTATAATTATAACTATTGAGATATAATTATAATTTGTTGAATCAAAAAAATTTCTTGACTCTTTGAAAGTTTTCCCTGGTTTTCTGTGATTTTCCCTGGTTATTTTTTAATTTCCTGACTTTCCAGAATTCGCTGACTTTCCAGAATTCTCTGACCTGATGTAGCAAGCCTACTCATTCAAATTTAGAGAGATAAGAATTCCAGGACTATGAGTGAAATTCAAGGGCTTTTTCAGATTTCTCCAGGTAAAAAAAATTCAAGGACTTTTCCAGGTTTTCAAGGATTTCCAGGACGCTAGACATCCTGAATATGCCCAAAATGTCCACTCGGTAACCTGTCCCCAAGTACAGATTCACAAGCTAAAATTGCGAAGTAATGACAGCACAATTTTAAAAATGACTGATACTTATAAGAGTCATTTGTATTAAGTTAAAGAATATAAAAAATACGAATAAAGATAAATGTTTTAGATTTTAAGGTTTTTATAAATGTTTTGAAGTCTGTCCTTGAAGTTTCATGTCCACTCGGTAACCCTCATATTTTAGGTTAGAATTTGGAAAAAATCACTTTAATAAATCTAAAAAATCAAAAACTCATTAATTTTAGTTCTACGCAAGTGCTCGTATAAGCAGAAACATGTTTTTTGTTCGCACTTTAAAAAATTTCTGCAAATTATGTACGGTACGATTTATAATAATGTCCACTCGGTAACCCATTTTTAGAAAGTGTTAATTAAATAAAAATATAATCGAAAATCTGGAGACTCAGTCAAATAAAGTGCGAAAAAATAAATTTTTACAATAATTTTAAAACTTTTCATATTTTCTACATATTTTAAAAATAATTTTTAAATTTAGTTTTCTGCGTTTATTAAATGTCCACTCGGTAACCTTTCTAATATGTAAATTATTTATCTCTACTACAAAAATGATTCTTAATCTTTTAAATTGGTATTTTCGTTTTATTTTGGATCACAATTAATGGAAAAAAATTCTTTAGCTAGTTCTGAGAAGATTGTTTTTTTCTCAAAAAATCGATAGGCCAAATTTCACAACTATTGGGCAACGACCCATAACTCCAAAGTAGCATTATAGATAATAATTTTTTTAAGCATTATAAGCATTATAGATAATAAGTAGAGAAAAACAGTGCGAATGTTTTTCTCTACTTAATTTTAAAAAAAGTAACTTTAGTGTTGAATTCATTTTTAAAATGACGTACTGTCGCCATATTCCGCACGTCCGCACGTTTTCAAACATTATTTCTGGCTTAATGAAAAATAATTTATTATACTTAAAATACACGAATCGAATCTAAAAACAAAGTTTTTTGCCAATTTCTTAAATTACCAATATCTCCGAAATTATTTCACATTTTTCAAGTTTCTAGGGCTCATTTTAAAGAGGAAATCCTGCACTTTCTATTGAAATCATCTACAGATTTGTTGGTGCACTTTAATAGATTTGGCAAAGGGTTAAACGTGACAAAAAATAATCTGAAAACTCTGAAGAACGGTTTCATTATTCAAAATTATTTTTAAAAATCAAAGCTTAACTGATTTGATAATAAATTCTGGAAAAATTATAGAATCACCAGTTATTAAATTTTATTACCGTTTATTACGACAGCAACCATTCTTCAAAATTTTCAGGTTATTTTTTGTCACGTTTATTTTTTGTCAAATCTATACAAGTGTACCAACAAATCTATAGATGATTTCAGTAAAAAGTGCAGGATTTCCCTTTTAAAATGAGCCCTAGAAACTTGAAAAATGTGAAATAATTTTGGAGATATTGGTAATTTAAGAAATTGGCAAAAAACCTTATTTTTTATAGATATTCTTTTACAGAGTGATCGAAAACAATTCAAATAGGCGTCATTCGACGCAAATTTAAATACGTTTTAAGGAAATATCGTTAAAAATTGTTAAGAAGTTGTATTTAAGATATCACATTTGTTTGAAATTTTTGAAAAATATCAATGTACCCAAACTTTCTGGCAGGAGTATATAAGACATAATTCTAGACCAATTAAACAAATTTTTTGAAATATGACTGTAATCGTTTTCAAAAGATCATTCATGAAGTGGCCCAACAATCAGTAGGTCAGTGAATTAAAAATTCCAGTAATATTTATTTGTATGCATTCAATCCAAAATATATTTTAGTATTTTCCTTTTCTATCTTAATAATTGGCATGTTAAAGTTTCACGCGCACTTTGTCGCGTGTATAATATTGCTAGTTTTTAATAAAGTCTTACCCATTGATTGTCTCCTTTGCAAGGGTGCTCGACCAAGTTGAGCAGGCGTGGGTGCAAGCATGAAGGGTCCTTTATTTGCCCCTGCGTCGTTAGTCGAACCTAGGGTTTCCTCCATCGTGTAGGACTTGTTGGAGGAATGATCGCCGCTCCCGGAATTGCTATGGGGTGTGTGTGGCGTCGATGGTGGTTTCTGCTTGTCACTCGACATTAAGTTATTTGCAGAATCTTTCCTCTCTTGCTCTTTCATGTTGTTCGCTGAAATAAGCAAGCCTTCACATCAACGTAGAAATAATCATCTGCTTTCGATTTATTCTAAAAGAACGATCTAGTTACCATATGTTTGTTTATGATTCTTCGTCATCTGTGAGTCATTCTTTTCAGGTTCTGCGAGTCGAGCGATGGAGTGACCGATTCCTCGGTAACTTGGCGTGCTGGGATTCGATGTTGTCACGGGATAGGATTTGCTCACTATTACACCGTGGGATTCTACTTTACTTCCGGGAATTAGATTCTGCACAGATATGTTGCGTCCACTGGCATCTAAAGAAAAAATAAAGATTAAACATAGAATACAATTAGGTCATGACATTTTATTAGCATTTAACTATTTTAGGTCGTAATAGTTACCAGAAATAGGTATTTGAAATCCGCAATACATCCTGGAATGAGGCGTTGTTGGTCCGATGTACTGAGTCGCCTGTTGGGGCTTGGAAACAGCCACCAAGTCGTGATCGACTAACGTCAGAGTCAGAGAAGATGGATACGGTGCCGTTGTAATTGGTGCCCGATGAACAGTGCCTAACGGTTGCAATGGCTGCTGTTGTTTCAACAGAGCCATCATAGGTTTCGATCCAATCTGTTAGTACCGTCAATGATCGTTATATAACCACTGAACTGAGCGTCACTCTTTTCAACTATTGTTTCAAGAAATTAAAAGGTGCAATTAAGAAAGAAGATTGATGACTCGACTAGAGTTATAAAATTGTCATAAAGGCCATAGCTGGGTAAGCATGGTTGGTCTGTCCTAGCAGATATTTGGTTCATATTTGGGTGGTAAGTTTCTACCATTATAAGACTAATTTACCACAAGTGCCAACTTCAAAAATTTTTTTACGAAAGTTATAAAAAACTGCTAAAACAATGGAGAGTCAATTCTGGTAACTAGAAAGGAATAAAAAAAATTGTTGGAATGTTGAACAAATTTTTCTCAAGGAAAGCTTTTTAGTACTGCCGCAATTTTTTTCCTATAATACGCTCACGCCCTCAGTAACAACATGTATTTTTGCGAGCATGATCCCGATGGTGCTTCAAGTTTTTAAAAAATATTTTGTTGGCCTCTACAAAGTATAAGATTCCATTGAAACGAGGGGTCTTCCTAATTTTAACTCATGACTCTTAAATGAGCATCATTTGAAATCATACACTCGCTTTTGCATAGATTTTACTTTACATATTGTATTTTCGAGCTTTTTTGTGTGCTATTACGTACTTTGACCACAAAAAGCTCTTTTTGTGGACAAAAGTCTGTCTACAAGCCAATTTTCAATTGATTTTGATGTTTTTTTAAAAAAATGACCATAAGGCTTTCAGCCATAACGAGTCAATGCAGAAAATTCACTTTGACCAAACAAAAATTTTTTATTTAACAAAATAAACAATGCGTTTTTTGACACAGTGTGCGTAAAACGCGTCTTTACACACCCATATTAGTGCGTAAAACGGCCTATTACACACCCACTAATATGGGAGTGTTAAAAACGTATTTTACGCACACTGTGTCAAAAAATATCGTATGCAACTCGTGCGTACGGTTTTACGCACATGTTGCATAATTTATTTCCTAACTTTTCAGATGTACCTTCTTTTAAAGATCTTGAGATTGAGAAAAAAAGAGCTTAAGTCAGTGTAATAACTATCCAACAACAATTTCCAGTAGATTAGAGTCAAACAAAAATTGCTTATAATATTTTAAACAAATTAATGAACAAAAGCCATTTTCTCGTGATTTGCAATGATTAGTTGTTTGAAATTCATAGTTTTTATATAAAATATAAGAGAAATTAATGCCTAATTGCGATTAGTTAAGAGTAGCCTCTGTCTGACAATTATTTAAACAATTTTTATAAACAATACACAGTTTTCGTATGTCAGCGGATAGGCTCAATTTTTTTGCAGAATCAACCAAAAATGCTTTGACAAAGACTCCTTGCTGTCATTTTTTTTCAAATTAACAACAACTGTTAATTTTATTTAAAAAATATTTATAAACAAATTCACATTTTCAACATTATACACACTTTTCATGTGTCACAATGAATAGGCTCAATTTTTTAGCAGAATCAACCAAAAATGTCTTTCCAAAGACTCCTTGCTGCCATTTTTTTCAAATTAACAACAACTGTTAATTATCAAAACAATATTTATTTACGTACAACAATGTTTATAAACAAATTCACATTTTCAACATTTTTCCAAGAATAGGCTCAATTTTTTTGCGGAACCAACTAAAAATGTATTGCCATTGACTCTTAGTTGTAATTTTCTTCAAATTGATAAAAAAATTAATTATTTAAACAATTTTTATAAATAAATGCACATTTTAATCATTTTTCCAAAAATAGGCTCCATTTTCCCAGCGAAATTAACTAAAAATGTATTGACAATGACTCTTTGCTGTGATACTTTGCCAATGGACAAGAACAGTTAATTAATTAAACAATTTTTGTAACCAAATGTACATTTTGGCCACTTTTGCATGAATAGGCTTACTTTTTTTCATGGAATTAACTAGAAATGTCTTATCAATGACTCCTTCTTGTCCTATTTGTCCAATTAACAAAACCTGTTGATTAATAAACAATATTTATAAACAAATTCGCAGTTTTACCATTTTTCCATAATAAATATTAATTTTTTTTGCGGAATTAATTTAAAAATCAAGGTCATTTTAATACGGGTTAATGAAAGATGTGATGGGTTCTTAGTTATTGGGTTATCAACTTATCTATTTATTGGGTATCGTACATCAACACTTTTTAAATT
The DNA here is from genome assembly GCA_037177015.1 of Euceroptres primus. NCBI lineage: Eukaryota > Metazoa > Arthropoda > Insecta > Hymenoptera > Figitidae > Euceroptres > Euceroptres primus. Next base: position 12,858 of record JBAGKK010377804.1, read on the forward strand.
AGAAAAATATGCCAAGAAGGAATAATTGGCAAGACATTTCTTGTTGATTCCGCAAAAAAATTAATATTTATTATGGAAAACTGGTAAAATTGTGAATTCGTTTATAAATATTGTTTATTAATCAACAGTTTTTGTTAATTGGACAAATATGACAAAAAGTAGTCATTGGTAAGACATTTCTACTTTATTCCACGAAAACATAAGCTTATTCATGCAAAAGTGGCCAAAATGTACATTTGTTTATAAAAATTGTTTAAATAATTAACTGTTCTTGTCCATTGGCAAAGTATCATAGCAAAGAGTCATTGTCAACTCATTTTTAGTTAATTTTGCTAAGAAAATGAAGCATATTCTTAGAAAAATGGTCAACATGTGCAATTATTTATTTAAATTGATTAAATAATTAATATTTTTTATCAATTTTGAACAAAATTGTAGCTATAAGTCACTGGTAATTCATTTTTATTTGCTTCCGCAAAAAATTGGGCCTATTCGTGGAATAATGTTAAAAATATGAATTTGTTTATAAATATTGTTTAAATAATTAACAGTTGTTAATTTGAAAAAAATGACAGTAAGGAGTTTTTGGCAAAACATTTTTGGTTGATTCTGCAAGAAAAAAATTGAGCCTATTCATTGTGACATACGAAAACTGTGTATTTGTTTCTAAAAATTGTTTAAATAATTATTCTTAACTAATGGAAATTAGGCATTAATTTCTCTCATATTTTATAAACTATGAATTTCAAACAACTAATCATTGCACATCAAGAGAAAATGGCTTTTGTTCATAATTTTTTATTTAAAATATTATAAACAATTTTGTTCATACTCCAACCTACTGGAAATTTTTGATAGATAATTAGTACACTGACTTAAGCTTTTTTTTTAAAAAAAAAAAAAGGTAAAACAGAAAAGTTAGGAAAAAAAATTATTTTGTTGTAAAATAAAAAATTTTTGTTTGGCCAAACTGAATTTTCTGCACCGACTCGTTATAGCTGGAAGCCTTACGGTAATTTAAAAAAAAAACATAATTCATGAAAAATTGGCTTGTAGACATACTTCACAAAAAGTGCTTTTAGTCATGCTGTGTGGCATATGTAATAGCACACATAAAAGCCCTGATTTATTTCGTGCGCCAGTTTTTCCAAAATGCAGAAATTGGCAATTTTACAACAGTTTTTGTTTTTTCTAAGTTAACTGATATTTTTAATCGATCCTGCGGTCCAATAAACATTTTTTTGTAACAAGGAGACTCTTATCAAACATCCGGAACAAAGAAAAGTGGAAATTTTTAATTATCGGGAGCGCCCTGATTTATTTCGTGAGCCAATTTTTTCAAAATGTGCAAATTGGCATTTTTACAACAGTTTTTGCTTTTTTCTAAGTTAACTGATATTTTTAACTGATCCTGCGGTCTGGTAAACGCTTTTTTGTAACAAGGAGACTCTGAGCAAACATCCCCCGCAAAGAAAAAAGGTAAATTTTAATTATCGG
>JBAGKK010377804.1:14454-39128 GCA_037177015.1 Euceroptres primus
TCCAAATTGTGCAAATTGGCATTTTTACAACAGTTTTTGCTTTTTTCTAAGTTAATTGATATTTTTAACTGATCCTGCGGTCCGGTAAACGCTTTTTTGTAACAAGGAGACTCTGAGCAAACATCCCCCGCAAAGAAAAAAGGTAAATTTTAATTATCGGGAGCGCCCTGATTTATTTCGTGAGCCAATTTTTCCAAATTGTGCAAATTGGCATTTTTACAACAGTTTTTGCTTTTTTCTAAGTTAATTGATATTTTTAACTGATCCTGGGGTCCGGTAAACATTTTCTTGTAACAAGGAGACTCTTATTAAATATTCGGAGCAAAGAAAAGTGAAAATTTTTAATTATCGAGAGCGCTCTAATTTATTTCGTGGGCCACTTTTTCCAGAAAGTGAAAATTTGGCATTGTTGCAACCGTGTTCCTTTTTTCTAAGTTAACTGATATTTTTAATTGAACCCCTTCTCCGGTAAACGCTTTTTTGTAACAAGGAGACGCTTGTCAAAAATCCGGAGCTGAGAAAAGTGGAAAATTTTAATTATCTGGAAAGCCCTGATTTATTTCGTCGTACAGTTTTTCCAAAAAGTTGAAATTTGGCATTTTTGCAACTGTTCTTACTTTTTTTCCAAGTTAACTGATTCTTTTCACTGATCCTGCGCACGGCTGGTTTGTTCCGTTTTTACTTGGAAAATTAGTTTGTTCAATTTTTACTCGAAGAATTAGTTTGTTGCATTTTTACTCTGAAGAAATTTTGTTCCGTTTTTACTCCGAAGATTTGTTTGTTCCCTTTTTACACCGAAAAATTTATGTTCCATTTTTACTCACAAACTTTTTTTGTCCCATTTTTACTGTCAGCCGTTCATTTAAGAGAGTCATGAGTTAAAATTAAGAAGACCCCTCGTTTCAATGAAATCGCATACTCTGTTGAGGCGAACAAAATATTTTTTTAAACTGTGAAATACCAACGGGATCATGCTCGCAAAAATACATGTTGTTACTGAGGGCGTAAGTGTATTATAGGAAAAAAATTGCGGCGGTACCAAAAAGCTTTCATAGCAACAATTTTTTTCAGAATTCCAAATTTTTTTTTTATTCCTTTCTAATTGCCAGAGTTGACTCTCCATTTTTTTAGAACCGCTGTGATATCTTGTACAATATATATTTAAACCATCGAAATTGATTCAGCCATTTTTGAGAAAATTTAATTTTTTGATTTTCCGAAATATTTTTATAACTTTTGTAAAAAATTTTTTCGAAGTTTGCACTTGGGGTAAATTAGTCTTATAATGGTAGAAACTTACCACTCAAAAATGAACCAAATATCTGCTAAGGCAGACCAATCATGCTTACCCAGCTATGGCCTTTAAAATGAGTTTATGACAACTTGTTTTTAAGTATTTAAATTTAAACGCTTGAATTCGTTTGGATACTTTAGAGAACTCTCGTGTTACCTCACAAAAACAAAAAAAAAAAACAAAATAAGGAAACATTACGCTCAGTTTAAAAAGCGATCATTGGATAAAATTCTCTTCACTAAACTTGAAATAACGAGAACGAATTAGAGAACGAATTTTATCCAAAGGCAATAACATAAAAAAAATGCATAACTCACAGAATGTAATACTGGTGCTGCTGTGAATTTATTTCTTCCGTTTTCAGGGTGGACGCTCGCAACTAGATTGTTGACAGTGTATTGTGTGCTGTATTGCTGTTCGCTTTTGACAGCTTCCGGCTTGATGACTTTAGGTGATACTGGCATAGTTATGAAAGCACCTCCGGTGGGTTGAAAGCCCGAGACTCCTGTGGGGTTGACAGGACTGTGATAAGGGTAAGTTGCGGATAGTACCGAAACTGTGCCACCCTTATCCATAGAAGCATGATGATACTTGGCTGTTGTTTCTATACTCGTAGAAGGTAGTCGCGCTGCAATTATATTTCTCGTGATAGAACTTCTTACAGTATACGTTTTAGTTATTCAAAGGTTTATTAATCAAGTTAAGAATTGCAAGAGCTACCCGGGAGCGGACATAAATAGTGATCAAAGACCACTTATCCTGAAATATACTTAAATTTAAAAAACTAAAAAAGATAACAAGACCAAGTTGGTGGAATATAGTGAAATTAAATGTTAACGAGATAAGGGAATATTTTCAGGAAAGGATCAAAGATGAAATCGCGAGTAGAAAAGAAAGCGGAAATAAATGATATATGGACAGATGTTACTGAATAAAAACCGTGGATTGATGAAGAAACGTTAGAAATGATGGTTGAAAAAAGAAAGTACGAAAACAAGTCTTAAGACTGTTGACTAAAAAAAAAAAAAAAAATTTCTTACTTGACTCCCTTTCAAAAGCAAAATTCTTCCAAATTGATCTTTACCTTTAATGGGTTTGGGCCTACAGGTTACATCCTGTTTTACACCCTGACCTTCTGATTTTTGTCCTCCTCCGACGGTTGAATACATCTGCATCTTCTTTTCTGGATCTTCATCCTGCCCCTCGTTGTCGCTATCGATTAGCTTGTCTTTACATTTTAAGTCTATTTCCGGTTGAGGATCCTCGCAGATAACCATCTGATCATCATCGGACGCGTTTCCCTCTTCCTCCTGCTTCATTTCCAATTCTGTGCTTTGGACGTGTAAAGGTTCTTCCGGTACTCGATGGGAAGTAAACGGTTGACTAACCTGATCGGAGAAATAAATTTGATGAAATAATGAAAATCTTTTTATAATAAATTAGAATGAAGAGTTTGTTGAATTAGTGTAAGAATATTTACAGTAATATTATTTATCTTTTTATAATAAATTAGAATGGAGAGTTTGTCGAATTAGTGCAAGAATATTTACAGTAATATTATTTATCTTTTTATAATAAATTAGAATGGAGAGTTTGTCGAATTAGTGTAAGAATATTTACAGTAATCAAAAACAATTCATAGACGAAATGGATCCAGAGTTGTTTTTACTTTTTTCGACCGATATTAATTTCCAATAATTATTCCAGGAGCAATATTCGGTCTTACGATCAATAATTCAAAATTAAAAGACAAAATATGTTTAAACAGATTTATTTTAGAAAGGTTATTCGACGTTTCGACCAACACTGCGGATCTTTTTCAAGAGTCAAATTTAAAATCTAGAATTAAGAATAAAAAAATTGTTTAAATAAATATAAAGTTTGACAAATTCAAGTCGAAAAAGGAACAAGGTTTTACAAAAAACAATTTAAGCAACATACCTGTGACAAGATAACATGTTTGTGTTTGAAAAAATTACTTAAAAGAAGTTACTTTAAGTCAAAAATAAGATATAATAGTCAAGTAGTTTTTTAGTTTTAGCAGCAAAATGTTAATGCATAATACATTCTAAATTTGGTTTAAGTTCTTTATTTCAAATTTTAAATTAATTGAAGTTTTGATATATTTATTACTGTAAATAGATTCAATGATTTCTCTTTTAAAAGTATTATTTTCCCTAGCTAAAATTTTAATATTGTCAAAGTCAAAAAAATAATCAAATTTTCATGGATTTTGTGACAAACCTGGGTTTAAATTACCAGTTCTGCAATCTCTTTTATGTTCGTAAATTCTATTCTTTAGTCTCCTGACAGTTTCACCGATGTAGAGTTTATTAGAACCTTTGAATTTGATGAGAGAAACAACATTAGATAAATATTCTATTCTGTCAGAATCTTTTTTGTTAATTAACAGATTTTCTAAAGTGTGGTTATTCTTAAAATAATTAAATTTCGAAAAAAGCCCTAATTTCAGCTCATATTCTAAATTGTACGAATAAATTTAAAATTCATAATTTGCATTAAAAGGTCACATTCAAATTGCAAAACACAATATTGAATACTCAAAGAAAATTGCTAAATTGCGAAATTAATAATGTAGTTGAAACATCCATGAATTAGGTCATATTTCCAATTATTTAATATATCAGTTACTTCGACACATTACTTTGACTTACATTACTGAAGATTCCTTACATTTTTTCTTTAATTCTCAAAATAGGGCGTTATAAAATTTAAAATACAATGTTAGAAATGATTGAGTTAAAAAGTTTCAGTTGTTAAAAAACAGGAACTATGAAAAAAATGTTGAACTTCGTGAATTTAGAGTAAAAAAATGTTTTAAGAATATTTCAAATGTACAAATCCCTGATGAAATATCTGAATCCTTAGCCTTGGGTAAGAAGTTTGGTGTTCCTTATAATGCTAATAATATTCCTGTAAACAATTTCGTTGCAAATATTGAAAACTGCATCAAAAATTTGAAAGAAGATGAGAATAAGTTAAATATTAGGAGGGCAGTTACAGGATTAATTTCAAATCATAATAGAAACAATAAATTTAAGAATAATAATAAAATCACTGATACTGTGATAAATTTCCAAAATACGCTCAAGGATTTGTTATTTGTTAAAGCTGATAAAGATAATATTATGGTGGCAGCGAATAAGAATGATTATAGTCTTACTATAGAAAACATTTAAAAAAATAATATTTTATACAAAAATGTAAAAACAGATTTAGTTCCAACAGTTGAAAATAAGTGCAATGATATTGTTTCAAGATGGGAAAAGAAAAGATACATCAATGAGTCAGTTGCCTGTAAATTAAAAACCCATAGCAGTGTTGTGGCAAAGGCTTATGCACTGCCTAAGATACACAAACCAAGTTTGAACTGGAGATTAATTGTTTTCACAATTGGATCACCGAATTACAATTGAGCAAAATATTTATTTAATATTGAAAATTCGCAAAATGACGAGTTTTTCTACAAAAATTAAAAGACGATTTTCTCAAAATTCTCATCTTGTTTTTTGCCCAAATTTTTTTGCAAAATTGGTACTCACATGATGAAGAAAATAGATAAGTTTCATGCGGCCGAAACTACTTTTGTAAACAGGAGAATTTTTTTTAATGAAACCGAATTTTTAAATTTTTCTCACAACTGACGGCACATACAAAAATATATCAACAAAAAAAGTTTGATGCATTAAAAACGTTCTGTGCAAAAGACCTCTTACTTTTTTATGATATCTTACATCGTTTGTGAGAAAAATTCGAAAATGTGATTTTGTAAAAGAATTAATTGTCCTGGAGTGAAAAATGGTTTGGCCAACATAAAACTCGCTAGATGGTTTCCTTATGTAAACATACATTTATAAAAAATATATGAAAAAATTGAAAAGATGGGTTTTTCAACGTAAGGTAGATGTCCCAGTAATCGTGCAATTGGCACATAACCTAAAGAAATAATTATAAAAGATATTTAAAAAAGTATTTTGTAAGAAAAATAACGAGCTTTAGCATTATTTGTTATCACAATCAATAAAAATCAAGTATAAATGCCTAAAAAATAAGATTGACGGCGAAACGATTACTGGGACTAAGGTCACGATTACTGGGTCATTTACCTTAATCGATCTAATTTTTTTTATTTACATTCTGCAAAAATAAAATGGCGATTTCTTCGAAGAACTAGACTCTTATATTATGTTACAAGTTTTATTAATTTGTCCAATTATTCTAAGGACAACACACATTTTTAGATTATATTACAAATTTTATTTTGTCCAATTATTGAAAGGACAACACACATTTTTAGTTAGTGCAAACATTACCAAAGATATTGAAGACTGTACTAAACGAAATTTTAAATAATTTCCTTATTTAAACTACATTTGTACACTGATAAAAAAATTTACGTGCAATGAGTCCCTGATAAAAAAATTTTTGTAAATGTTTTTCCAGAATAAACATTAACCACTGATGAGGGCCACCATTGTGCGCCGTAACGTTTGGTTCAATTAAAAATTAATTGAATTATTTATTCTGACCTTTAAACCAAAATTAACATCCAATATTATAAACGATTATTTTCATCGAGGGCCAATATAATTCCCCACTGAGTATTTTTTCAATTTTCCGGCGGATTTCGAAAGAGGCTAATAAACCTCACCATAATCAGAAAATAAAACTCAAATATCTTAATTGAGTCTAAAGTTATAAAATTTCAAAGAAAAATGTTGTGCTTTTTTTTTAAAGAAGCTTAAAATTCAAATACTCATAACTTCACGAAAATATATTTTTTCTCGAAACGGTAAAATAAGTGTCCTCTTATTTCCTTTGAAAAACAACATAATTTCAGAGACGACCGATTCTGTGACTGTTGCATTGTCTGCCTGATTTGAAATGGATTCGATCATATTATAAATATTTATTTTAAGAATAACGACACTTTAGAAAATCCGTTAATTAACAAAAAAGATCCTGATAGAATAGAAAATTTATCTAATGTTGTTTCTCTCATTAAATACAAACGTTGTAATAAACTCTACATCGGTGAAACTGGCAGGAGACTAAAAAATATAATTTACGAACATAAAAGAGATTGCGGAATTAGTAATTTAAACACAGGTTTGTCACAACATTCATGGAAATTTAATCATTTTTTTGACTTTGATAATATTAAAATTTTAGCTAGGGAAAATAATACTTTTAAAGAAAAATCGTTGAATCTATTTACATTAATAAAAATATCAAAACTTCAATTAATTTAAAATCTGAAATAAAGAACATAAACCAAATTTATCAATTTATTAAGCATTAACATTTCATATCATATTTTATTATTATTTCTATCAATCAACTATCATATTATATTTTATTATTATTTCTATCAATCAATTTAACATTAATTTATTTCATTTCCAAGCTTTGGCGCGCTTTTTTCATCAGAGGTTTATTAAATTGTTAACCTTATTAGTACGCCCCCCTCTCTCACTTTTATAATTGAAGCCTCGGCAGAAAGAACGTTGTATCAACACATATTTTGTATCCATAGAGTTCTAAATGAGTTTTTTTTAAAAACTGCTTCTCTATTCCTCGGAAGTGCTGCGATCGAAAATTCGAAAATTGAATTCGCAATGAAATGTCAAAATAGTTAAGGTTATATACTTCGAAAATGTGCCTTTCTAAGTCAAAAATTGAAATTTTGAACAGAGGTAAAAAAGAAAATTAAAAAGTTTTAAAGAGTTATGAATTATCACAGAGTATTTATAATTAAGAAAGTTAAATTTAGGAAAGAGTAAAAGGGCTAGAGAGTTTGGAGAAGCTTACGTTAGTCAAAAGAAAATTGAAGTGCCAGCAGTAAAATGTCCAGAGCCGGTAATATCAAATATAATATTTAAAAACAATAAAATAAATGGGCGATAAATAATTATCAGAAATTGTACTAAAAATACTGTTTAAATTATTGTTTACAAGAAAATTAAAATAAAGCTTTAAATTGCAATTACATGAATAATTAGGTGTTTTTTAAAAATGGAAAGACGAGAAATTATATTTGTATTTATGTATTTTTTATAAGGTGTAGGTCCAAGTTTATAAAAAATGTTACCTACAATGTGATAGACTTGAGTTTGAGATGAAATTAAACATTTTCGAAACTTTTCACGAGAAATCGTATTCCGACCAATTTGAAAAATGCATGACTTTCCATAATATTGATACATCTAGAATAAAGGATTATGAATCTCGAGGGCTAGCAACCTTCAAATTTATAAATTTAAAATGTACAATTTAAAAATTAAAAACTGTTTTTAAGACTGTATGAAATCAAAATCTTTTCAACCTAATTAATTTTATTTTTATTACTTGAAACTTGCCGAATTCAATTTTCAAATTTTTTTCGACACTCTTAAATGAATGTAATTTTCTATTCTTATCACCAAAAAATTTTAAATTATATTTAGATATGTATACTTTCGAAGTTAATTGACATAGATGCGAAGTAAATGGAAATACACTGGAGCCCCGGTTTACCAGGGGTTTCGGGGATATCCTGAATGGCCTTCGAGAAAACCGGGGTTTACTATTATGTCTTATTTTTGACTTAAAGTAACTCATTTAAGTAATTTTTTCAAACACAAACATTTTATCTTGACACAGGTATGTTGCTTAAATTGTGTTTTGAAAAACCTTGTTCCTTTGACGATTTAAATTGGTCAAACTTTATATTTTTTAAACAATTTTTTTATTTTTAATTCTAGATTTTAAATTTGACTCTTGAAAAAGACCCGCAGTGTTGGTCGAAACGTCGAGTAGCCTTTCTACAATAAATCTGTTTTAACATATTTTATGTCTTTTAATTTTGAATTATTGACCGTAAGACCGAATATTGTTGCTGCAATAATTATTGGTAGGAATATTTACCTCAACTGTAGGATTTTCACTGTAGAGAGAATTAACAGGCATAGAGACGTCATCACCAGTTCTTGGAGTCAAGGGAACATCATCGGATGGTGGTCCTGCGTCAGTCTCTTCTCCAGTGCTGTTCAGTTTTCCTCTTTGGTCAGCGCCTTTGAAACTCGTTGTAGACGATTTCCGTCTGTCCTTACTACACCACTTCCATTCCGGGTGCGCTTTAAAATGCGCCTCCTTTACTTCAGACGCGAGATCGTGATACTTTTGCTTCTCCTCCGGACCCAAAGCGTACCACCATTCTCCCAGAATCTTTGATACAGTTCTATTGTCCTGATTTGGGTGCCTTTGATGCACAACTGCCCGGTGACGTTTTGAAAATATCATAAATGCATTCATAGGCCTGCGTATTCTGTCTTTTGCCTGCAAAGTTTCAAAATTCAAATTAAAATCTCTCGAATTTAAAAGGAACCAAGTTTCTAAGCTTTCCAAATTCTAGAGCATTTGATTTTGAATTCGAAAGCTACTGAATTTTCGAAACCAAATCCCATTTGCATGATTGGAAAAAGGATTTACTTTGAGCGGACTCTGCGGTTCCTTGGTGTGCAGAGAACTGAGAGATTGACTACGGCGTTTATTGGCGTTGGCCTCGATTTCAGCAGGAGTATTGGGCGTAGCCTCGAAAACGTCGTCGTCTTCTTCCTCAGCAGGAGTAATGGGATCCGGTCCGGGTCCTTCTTCACCAGGATTGCCTATGCTCATTGGAATCGGAGGCGCACTCAGAGGTGGACTTAGTGCCGAGGGCGGCGGACTCACTTCTGGCTGGTCCAATACTGTCTGCCAGGAAAAAGCTGCAATGAAGTTTTGGGGTTAGTTGCGATGAACGTTGTTAGTATTGAACAGGGAAATAGCAGCTCATCGAATAACATTGCTCGCGATCTTTCGTAGACACTGCAACGCTGCTACACCCCTGGAGAGTTTGATGAGTTATTGTGCAAAAATTTTCTCAAATCATGGCTCTCGTCAATAAATTAATAATTTAACGTTTTTGAAGAGAGTGGCCATAAATGGCTAAGTCCACTTTTAGTAATTTTAACAAAATCAAAATAGGATTTTCACTCCTGGTAAATTATTCTTAAATTAAATTTGTAACAATGTCAACATGCTCCTCAATTAATTGTCATTCAAATACAAGTTTCGAATAATAAAAATTTGCAATTAAATAATAATAATAAAAATTTGGAATTAAATAATAATAAAAATAGGCAATTAATACAATTCTTTTGATATCTGCAATTTTAAACTATGTTCAGTAAAGCAATAATTATTCTAGATGCAGTATCTATTTGGAAAGAAGTTGAGTGGCAATTTATTGAGACCCATAATTTGATGTAGTGGTTAGTAGAAACACGAATTTTTCAGCAATAAAGCAATATTATACATTGTCTTGCTAGAAAAGGGGAAGAATGAGATGAGGATTAGATCAAGAGTATACATAAAGAACAGATAAATTCGTCTGTTGTAACATTAACAATGGTGTTTTGACAAGATCATTACAGAGAAAGTGGTGACTCAGGAATCAGACACATGCAACTATTTGTAGATTTTCAGTTCGAGTGTACCGCAAAATTCTAAAGCTACATTCGACGCCAAATAATAGGAAACCATTGTACTCTTTTACAACATGCTTTCTTGGCCGTATGTTTTCTTTTCATTTGGAATTCCAAACCTTTTTTCCAGTTGCGTACTGCACTGTTGAGAAATGTTGGGGGATGGGGCTGGTATGCAGGAGTAACATCATGGCTGCCATCTGTGAAACCCTTACCATTTAGTTAAACTCGCAAAAAGCATGCGGGTTTTGAATTGATTAAATTCCGGCTTTATTAATATTGCTGACACGACGCGAGAAGAAAATATCTACGAGATAGTTTTTTTTTTTTTGTAGAATGGATATTTTGTTCATGAAATTACGTTTTCCTTTTTTTCCAATTTATTATATTTACACTTATTGCAGAGAAACTGGTTAAAAACAAGAGTAAAACTATGTTAATCACCAGGCTCTTCTATTTTAAAAATGTTAATTGTTAATTGTGAGATAAATCTATTCTAGGTGCTTTCGCTGTTAATATTACGACGTGAGTTCGAACCAAAATTATTTGTAAAGAATTTCATTTTAAATTATCTGAAAAGAGATAACGAAAATTTCTTTCTCTACAAAACTGACTTCTTTTAGGAGCTATGCTGCAAGCAAGATTTATCGAGTAATGAAATACTGATTCAATATTTCAATTAACGAACAAACTACTAGTAAGAAAGACACATAGTTAATGCATATGCTAAATCAAATACTAATGGTAAATAGAAACATTTAAAAACAATTTTAAGAAAAATGAATCGCATGCTTGAAGATTATAACCAAATATTTTAAAATCAAATTCGGTAGTTCTGAATAAAAATAATTCAATTCGTGCTGGGTTTCTATAATTTTTAAACTATCACAAGATGTCTAGCGTTTCTCCTTAAAAAAATTTCAAAACTTTTTCCAGGTTTTCCAGGTAAAAAATAAATTTTTCCAGGTATCATTTTTTAATTATTACCATAAACTTTAATGGAAAGAATCTTTTTGTCTCGAATCTGTACGATGAAAATAATTTATAAAACCAAATGAACCATATAATATATATTATACGATTTCTGAAATTCTTGAGTTTAGTTAACTGTATTTATCTGTATAAGCTCAATAAACTATTTTTTAAGAAAATACTTTCTGAGAAGAATTAGTAGATTTCTACTAAGTAAATTACTTAGTAAGCGTTGTTACTAATTTTTAATAAAAAGATTTAGTAAACTAACTAAATGAATTATTATTAATATAAATTATTATTATTATTATTATTATTATTAGTAAGCCATACTAAGTGAATATGTAGTTTTCTACAAAAGCTTACTAAAGCAATTGATAAATAACTTCTCCTAATTTCATTCCGGGTTGCTACAAAATTCCAATTCCAAATTCAAAACTCCCTGACTTTCCCTGACCAATTTTTCATTTTCCCTGACCGTTATGTGCCGCTATAATTATAATTATATAATACAGGCTGATACAGGGATCACAAATGTTCAGCAGTTCAATTTTAAGGAAAATAGGGGATTCCTTTTCCCAAAAAGGGGATTTTAAAAAAAAGTAGGAAAATTTTTTTTCTTTTAAAAATACCAAATAAGCTGCAATCTTAAAAAATTCTCAAAAATCTTCTATTCCTGTCTAGAATCTAATAAAACACTTCTCAAATTTCTAAACTTTCAGAATCTTTGGAATGCTTTAAATTTTTTTAAAATCCTTGATGACTTTTGGACTTTTCAACAAACATTTAAAATCTTCTAGAATATTTTTAGTTCTCCATAAACTTGTAGATTCACTAAATCTTTTGAAATCCCAAAAAAATTCTCTACAATCTAGATTTTTGATTGTTTTAGAGAAGTCCCACTGTGTTTAAGTGTTTAAGGAAGTCCCAGAGACTTCTTAATTCTTCTAAAATCTTCCATAAAGTTCTAAAATCTTCTAGTCTCTTTCAGACTTTTTTTTTTTGAAGACACAATAAGTATACAGAATTTTACGAAGATTCTAAAAACAGTCTAGAAGATTCTTCAAGATTATTTCATTCATTTGAACAGTCAATACTTCAGGTAGATTTCAGAATATTCTTGACGATTCTAGAAGATTTTAGAAGATCATGGAAGAGGAGTTCAGAAGATTTTAAACGTTTTTAGAAGATTCTGGAACATACTAGTATATTTTGTAGAATATTAAAGATTTTTTTCAGAATTCTTAAAGATTGTATTAAGAATTTTTTAAGATTGTATAAGATTATTATAGATGAATAAAATTATTTATTTAGAATCCAGAAGGTTCTAAGAGATTATGGAAGAATCCAAAAGAATCTAAATGATTATAGATTTTAAAACAGTCTAGAATATTTTGGATTGAACGATATTTAAAAATACATTTGAGTTAAGAAAAAAAAGTTCGTTCATTTGAACGTTCAAAACTTCAGGTGCATTTCAGAATATTCTTGACGATTCTAGAGGGTTTTAGAAGATCATGGAAGAGTTCAGAAAATTTTAGACGATTTTAAAAGATATTGGAACATACTAGTATATTTTGTAGAATATTAAAGAACTTTTCAGAATTCTTTCAGATTGTATTAAGAATTCTTTAAGATTGTATAAGATTGTTATAGATAAATAAAATTATTTATTTAGAATCCAGAAGGTACTAAGAGATTATGCAAGAATTCAGAAGAATCTAAAAGATTATGGAAGAATCCAGAAGAATCTAAATCTAAATGATTGTAGATTTTAAAACAGTCTAAAATATTTTGGAGAATTTTTACATATTTCAGATGAGTTTTGAAGATTCTGAAGAATTTGAGAGGATCTCGGTAATTTTTTGTAGACTTTAGAGGATTCTAAAAGATTCTGTAGAAAATTCCAGAAGATTACGGAAGTATTCCGAAAATTTTAGAAGATTCTGGAAGAGTCTAGTATATTTTCTGTAGAATATTGAAGAATTTTGGGATATTATTTTATAAGATTATGGTAGGAGAACCCAGAAGATTCTAAAACAGTCTCAAATATTTCGGAGAATTTTTAAGGATTTTAAATCAATTTTAAAGATTCTAGAAGACTATAAGAAATTTTAGGACACTTTCGGAGATTTTGAAAATTTGGAAATTATGGGATATTTAAGAAAACATTAAAAGAGTTTTTGAATAGCACAAGTTTCTACTTCTTAATTCTTGAAAAATTATTCGGAAATTTGAATATAAAAAGGGGAAAAAGGGAAAAAAAAGGAATGCAACTATAAAAAAGTGATTTTAAGAGATTTGGAGAATAAAAGAACAAAGGGGGAAAAAGGGGGAATAGGGAACTAATTTTGACCCCTGATTTTTTAATATAATAATTATATAATTATAACAGCAGTTCAATTATAATGATAATTGAGATATAATTATAATTTCTTAAATCAGAAAAATTGCCTGACTCTTTGAAAGTTTTCCTTGGTGTTCCCTGAGTTTCCCTGGTTATTTCTAAATTCCCTGACTTTCCAGAATTCTCTGATCTGATGTAGCAAGCCTACTCACTCAAATTTAGAGAGATAAGAATTCCAGGACAATGAGTGAAATTTAAGGACTTTTCCCGATTTTTCCAGGAAAAAAAATTCAAGGACTTTTCCAGGTAAAAAAATTCAAGGACTTTTCCAGGTAAAAAATTCAAGGACTTTTCCAGGTTTTCCCAGGTAAAAAATTCAAGGATTTTTCCAGATTTTCCCTGGTAAAAAAATTCAAGGACTTTTCCAGGTTTTTCCAGGTAAAAAAATTCAAGGACTTTTCCAGGTAACAAAATTCAAGGACTTTTTCAGGTTTTCAAGGATTTCCAGGACGCTAAACACCCTGCTATCAACTCTGCTAAATTCTCCAGGATTTTTAGATCAAATTTTGAACTTTTACTTGAGAAATAATTTTTAAAAAATATAAGAATTGAATTAAGTACATCTTGGTCTTCGTGAATCACAAACTCTAATTTAATTTAAAATAAAGAGTAAAATTCGTGTATTACATCTAAAAGTGCAAAAACTTATTACATTAATTACGATCAAACAAAAGGTCAATTACGAATGAAAGATAAGAATGTGAAATAAACTTACATAACACTCCGTTATTCTTTGCGTTTTCCTCTCGAGGAAGTTGGCATACGCTTTTGGGAACTTGAATTAAGTGTCCAGGTTGAACGATGACATGTTGATAGACACTTGTTGGAGTGGAAATATTGGTTACTGGTGTTGTGGTTGTTGCTATAACAACATTCGTTGGCGGAGGTTGATTTCTCTGCATATCCGTATGCACTGGTATGTGAGAAACAATTTTATTCGTCTGAAAAATGCAAAAAAAAAATAAGTTAGATGCAGACGTTTATAAAATTCCAGTACGTCAATCTCCTTCAAGAATTTTACCAATTTCTTAAGAATTAAAAATACTCTTCTATTGAACAATTTTAAAAAAGCTAAGTCAAACAACAAAATCTCTATTGTTTTCTAGTCTGAACATATTACCATTTCCGCGGTCCAGTGGCAACTATGTAAGATGTTCAGGGAGTTGGCAACGTCAACTTTAAATTTTGAAAAAATGAAAATTGAGGGCTTGGAAAGCAGAACCGAACGAGCGCTCGCGCAGTAGGCAGGAGTGGCGTTTTCTGCGCGTCATTCCCACTCTTGCCTACTGCTCGAGCGCTCGTTCGGTTAAAAAAGCGAAAAAAACGACTAAAGAAAACTCAAAAAAATGATCAATTTCAGAATTTTGAAAAACGAAAACTTGTGCTGAGTTACGCTAGGCTAGCACAATAATTATTTCTTATGACAAATTGCACTCAAATTCATATTTTCCAACAAAATGCAATATTTTTGGACTTGGAATAATTTTTTGGCCCAAAATTTTCCAAAATATGAATTTTGAAAATCTGAAACTTGTGCTGAGTTGTGCTAGGCTAGTACAATAATTATCTCTAATGAAAATTTTCACTGGGATTAATGTTTTCCAAAAAAATGCAATCTTTTTGAACTTGAAACGCGTTTTTGACCCAAAATTTTCAAAATTACAAAATTCGAAAATCCGAAACTTGTGCTGAGTTGTTCTAGGTTAGCACAATAATTATCTCTTGTGACAAATTGAACTCAAATTAATATTTTCCAGCAAAATACAATACTTTTAGACTTGGAATAAATTTTTGACCCAAAATTTTAAAAATACGAATTTCGAAAATCTGAAACTTCTGCTGAAAACTTTTACTTAAATTAATATTTTCCAAAAATAAATGTAATTCAATTTCACTAGAATACATATTATATTCCAAAATATTTAAAACTTTTTAAATTTGACGTAATTTTTTGACCCCACATTTTTGAAAAACAGAAACTTGTAGAAAAATTGTAGTAAATTGCCTGTTGCAAATTTTGATAAGATCATAATTTTTAACTAATACTTTTGTCTATTATTACTAAAAAAATTGGTGTACTTGCCCTTTTTCATAAGGGATCGTCCATAAACTACGTTACACGTTTTTCATTTTTTTAAACAGAGATAAGAATAAACTCGCTGTGAAGTTGAAAAGGACAATACTGCATAAACAGAAAAAAAAACAGGTAAGACCCCTAAATGAGTTTAAACCGAATAAAAGTTCAAAAAAACATAAAATAAAAAATGTTTGACTAAATTTTTAAAAAATTATTTCTACTCTCTTTTATTAGCTACAGATTTAATTTTTATTATTTACAAAGTTACGACTTTTTAAAAAAGTTTGAAAATCTATTTTTAAGTTTTTTTGCATACTTTAAAAATTTTACATACTTACTACATACCGAATAAAAGTTCAAAAAAATTTAAAATAAAAAATTTTTATCTAAATATTTTAAAAATTATTTCTGCTCTTTTTTATTAGTTACAGATTTAATTTGTATCATTTTCAAAGATACGACTTTTAAAAAAATTTGAGAATCTATTTTTAAGTCTTTTTTTGCATACTTTAAAAATTTTACATACTTTTTAAATGTTAATAATGCTTTATTGACTTATTTATTTAAAATTGAAACAGCAGATTTTTTCATGCGCCAATACTTTTCAAAATATTCTAATGTTTGAAACTGGCCGTGTTAATTTTGGAAAATATTTTGACAAATTTGTTTAGCGAGAAATGAGCTGCTTTCGTGGATTAGCGCAATCATGTTTGTTAGTTATAAATTTACTATTTTTCTACGTTACATATGTGGCCATTATTATTATAGTACAATAAGAAATAGTGCATATAAAATAATTTAGACAGTATTAATGCTGAACTTTAAGATATTGGGAATAGAGCATTTTTAAACCAGAAACATTGCAATGCTCGCCTAACAAGATTCAGATTTTCAAAATTCGCATTTTTATGAACTTTATGTGCAAAAATAATTGTAAAATTATTCAAAGAACGATATTAAATAAACTTAGCACAAGCTTCAGATTTTCGAAATTCGTATTTTTGAAAATTTAGGGCCAAAAATTTATTTCAAGTCAATATTGCATTTTATTGGACAATATTAATTTGAGTGCAATTTGTCATTAGAGATAATTATTGTGCTAGCCTATCACAACACAGCACAAGTTTCAGATTTTCGAAATTCGTAATTTTGAAAATTTTGGGTAAAAAACGCGGTCCAAGTTCAAATTTTTTTGGAAAATATGAATTTGAATGAAAATTGTCATTAGAGATAATTATTGTAATAGCCTAACATAACTCAAAACAAGTTTCCGTTTTTTGAAATTCTGAAATTAATAATTTTTTTTGAGTTTTGTTTAGTTGCTTTTTTTTCGAAAATGGTTTAAGACTTTGACTTCATATTTGCAGCTTGCAAAGTAGTATGCGTAGCAGGTAGTTCTTAGCACAATTTTTGTTTTGTCAAAAACAAAAAAAAACAAAATGGTGTGGCTGATTTTTTTTAAATATTGTTTTTTTCCGAAAATGATTTATAATATCAAATTTTTGTTTGCGGCAAATTTTTGTGACTTTTATGCTACCCAGCACAAAATTTGTTTTTTCGAAAAAACCAAATGGCAAGGCTGGCATAAAAAAATGTTTTTTGTTTATTTTTGGGCTCAAATTTTCATTTTTTTAAAACATCTTTTACGACACAATAGAGCACAAATCTAGCACAATTCAGCACAATTTTCATTTTTTCGAAATTTGAAGTTGGCGTTGCCAACTTCCTGGACATCTATGTAAGTACAAAAAAAAACCTCACCGGTTGCACGACTGACATCTTATCATGGACGGACGAAGGAGCCACTGGTGATTGCGGTGGTTGACACTGAATTTGATGCAGTGATGGAAGAGGGCCAAGGGGATTAATTAAAGTGTGCCTGTATTTTTCATCCTGATTGACTGCGTGGACTGGCGAGGCCACTTCCATACTGTTTTTTATCACAAAATACTTTTTTTCATGTTGATTCTGCATCACGTATAGTTGACTTTGCGATTGCGTTGGAGGTTGAGCGTAATCCACGGGTTGTTCTTGAGTCTTGTGCAGGTGACTTAAATTTTGAGGTGGTGGCGCAGATAAAGGGATATGAGGAGAGGGAGATGGTTTCAATAACTGGTTTTGTTCAGAGATCTCGGGATGAGTGGAAAAACCATTATTGGAAGTGAGAGCCTGCTGAAGTATTATGCCTTGTTGCTGCTGTTGCTGTTGATGCTGCTGATGATGCTGCTGTTGTTGATGTTGTTGAGCAATTGACGTAACAACCGAAGGATGTCTCGGCGGTGGACTCTGCTCCGTCCACGAGAGCGTCAAATTCTGGCTGGGCATTCCACGACCCACGGGAGAGATTCTTATAACACTGGTACCTATACTAGCTGGGGCTGGAGCAGTCGGGGCCGGTCGATTTGGCCTTACCATTCGATTCGGTTCTGGCTTTATCACTTGCTGCTGGTATTGCACCAAAAAATTTGGCTGAGTTGGCGAGTGTTTCCATTTCGAACTTGGAGATATTAATGGAGTTACGTGATGCGCCGGACTCGAGATTGGCATAAAAACATTGTTCTGGTTGAGACCTAGAGCTTGAACGGGAGACTGATTGATGCAAGGCGATATTGACGACTGCCCTGTTGGTGATGAAAACGCTGGCGTTGCCGATCTCGAACTTCCTAAAGATACTGAAAACCCCAAGGTGATCATATTTATTATCATTATCCGTAAACGACTCTAGAGAGACAAATTAGAAAGTTGGATAAAAAAGTTGTAGGTAGGAATAAAAATTGTCTTACCAAGCATGTTAGCAGCTTCAGTCTCATCTTGATCGAACCTGCCAGCTATTCTCCTATCCCCGTAATTCGGCGAAGTTTCCGAATCCCTTGATGTCTCTTCACCATCCACTCTTCCTCTGCAAGATTAAATAGGAGAATTAAGAAGAGCACATGGATTATTTCAAAAAGTTCTAAAACAGAGATTCTCACCCAGAAAACGTATTCGTCGGTCCCCTAAGTCCGGACCCTTTTAAACTAAGGTGACGAGAGCAGTATCCTCGTCGTTGGCTCTCCTTCGAACAACCTTCCTTCGAACAGAGCCTTCTCCACTGCTTTCCATTGTATTTTTTCTTAATTCCACTCGGAGTAACTACTATATCACCCTTTTTGTATTTGTGTGGCGTTGCCGCCTGAGATCTGTAAGAAGACGAATAATTTGTGACTTTCGAGAGTAAAAAAAATCGGCATTTTTAAATAAAAAATCACCAGGAATATTTTTTACACCATGAGCAATTTGTTACCTGGGTGTAGCAGCTTGAGAACGAGGAGTTATGCTTCGTTGCTCGACAAGACTACTGGTACTACCTCGACTTTGCATACTACTCCTCTTACTGCTCCCTGACAATTTTGCATCTATAGAAACAAATCCCAAACATTCAATTTCAATCTTAATCCCAATCATTCAATTCAATGAGCCTATCATCATGTATCATGTGTGTAACACAGTAGAAATATCAACTGTATCAAAAAATTTAGTAGACAAAATAAAAAATTAAGATGATCTAACCTGCATCCGGAAATGTGATATCTTCCCGATCTAAATCATCTTCACTCTCAATGTCGTCGTATGGTCTGCTCCCATTGCTGAGTGCTGTACTCACAGAATGAACTGGCGTACTACTCGTCAGCGTCATGAGAGGGCTAGTTCCAGTAGTTCTATAATAACCACTCGAGTCGCCATGTGCCGACAAATGAGACGTTTGCTGGTGCGTATGCAGTTGCAAAATTGTTCCTGAAGCTTCCAAAGAATTCCGATAATCTGATCAAAGCAAAAGAACAACATTATTTACAAAATGTTTATACCTAAGCGGAACATAAATATTTATCTCTTCTGAAAATTCCATTCAAACTTAAACACTTCTAATCTTATACTTCCGGATGTTTAAGTAGTCATCAATTAATAGTAGCTATATCAAAAATTCTTCGCAGAAGGTAGAACTTTAATTTCCATTCGATGGACATCCAGAAGACAAATAATGATAATTGATAAATGATGAAAATTAATACCACTAGTATCGGCCCTCGAAGATTCGCAGTCCTCCATCCCTTCTTCAAGTTCATCCCACCAAGGTGGTTGCACCAGTCTCAAATCAGCACGTTTCACAATAAAACTTTCACTTTGATCATCCTCCCTCGGAATCTTAACAACAAAACCCTTTGGCTTTGTTAATATTTTGCACACAGTCCCTTTAACAAACACATTTGTCATTGCGTCAATGTGGCTATTCATCGTCGGACACCTGACGCACACCTTTGAATCTATTTTCACCTGGCCCACCGACGGGCTAGCGTCGCCTATCACATCGTACTTCCCTGCGCCGAGCACATCACTGTAACGCACTAGTTTTCCCTCTCCGTCGAACTCGATGAAAATCTCCCCGTGACTTGCATTACGAATTACGCCAGGAAAATAGCGAGAATCTCTTAAAGCTAACACTCGGTGATCGCGCCACTCGCTGAGATCAATTGCGACAGGAGCTGGTCGAGGACGAAGACGAGGTGATTCCTCGCGGAGAGAATAATCCACTGCTGTACTCTGTGGAGGTAAAACTACCATCGACTGACCCGAAGACATCTGAAAAACAAATTAAAGACCCTCATTAAACTTTGCACTCCTAAAGATTTATTCACAATTTTTTAAATGATGTTCATTTCAGATAGAAGAAGATTTAGAAATTAATCATTTCAAAGCTCATTAAGAAACTTCATTGATTCAGATTTGAAAAACATTCTTGTTTAAGGCAAGACTGTCAGCGACGTTTGAGGTTGAAAAAAGTGGAAAAACTGATAATTTTTTCAAAAAAATGACCAAAAATTAACCAACAAATTTTCGGTCAGATTTCCGAATTACCTATAGACCGAATCCACTTCAAATCAGGTAGACAATGCAACTTCAAGTCACAGAATCGGTCGTATATAAAATACGTTGTTTTCAAAGGAAATAAGAAGACACGTATTTTACCGTTTTGAGAAAAAATACATTTTCGCGAAGTTATGAGTATTTGAATTTTAAGCTTCTTTTTTAAACAAAACACAACATGTTTCTTTAAACTTTTATAACTTTAGACTCAATTATGGTATTTGAGTTTTCTTTCCTGATTATGGTGTGGTTTATTGACCTCTTTTAAAATCCGCCAAAAAATAGAAAAAATACGAAATTTATTATTGAGGGTCAATACAATCTCCCCACCGATTATTATTTTTCATAACACCTACATTGAAAATTCGACTTTCAATGCCTGTACAGCGAGGCGAAAGTAGAAGTTTCAACCCTAGGGTTGAAAGTAAAAAACAGTAGACAGAAACTGCTTAGCGACAGTGTCACATCACGAATTGCAGTTTCGGTCAGCTGTTTTTTACTTTTAACCCTACGGCTACTTTCGCCTCGCTGTACAGGCATCGCGTCGAATTTTCAATTTAGGTGTTATGAAAAATTGTATATGTGACTTGGGGAAAAGCAACGATGTGAACTCGGGTGATATCTGCCCTCGTTTCGCTCGGGCAACTAACCTCACGCTCATTGAAATCGTTGCCTTTCTCCCCTAGTTACGTAATATACTATAAAATTCGCAAAATGGCAACGGTTTTTCTGCAAAAATTAAAAGAAAATTTTCTCAAAAACCCCACCTTGTCCTGGACTCAAAAATAGTTTGGCCAACATAAAACTCGCTGGATGGTTTCCTGATGTAAACATAAATTTTTAAAAAATACTTCATAAAATTAAAAAGATGGGTTTTTCGATCAAATTGCCATTTTATGCTTGCAGAATTTAATTTAAAAAATAAGACCAATTATAATGAAAAACTAATCTTTTTAATTTTTTCATGAAAATTAATTGAATTATTGATTCTGACCCTAAAGCCAAAATTTAACATCCAATATTACAAACGATTATCTTTTCAAATACTTTTTAAAAATTTATGTTTATATAAGGAAACTATCCAGCGAGTTGTATGTTGGCCAAACCATTCTTGAGTCCAGGACAATTTCTGTTTTTACAAAATCAGATTTTCGAATTTTTCTCACAAACGATGCAAGATTTCATAAATGATTAAGGTCTTTTGCGTAGAACTTTTTTGAAGCATCAAACTTTTTTTGTTGATATTTTTTCGTATGTACCCTCAGTTATGAGAAAAATTCGATTTCATTTTAAAAAAATTATCCTGTTTACAAAAGTAGTTTTGCCCGCATGAAACTTATCTATTTTCTTCATTACATGAGTACCAATTTATCAAAAAAATTTGGGCAAAAAACAAGGTGGGGTTTTTGAGAAAAACGCTTTTAATTTTTTCAGTAAAACCGTCGCCATTTTGCGAATTTTCAATATTTTTTAAAATTTTCTAGCGGATTTTGAAAGAGGCCAATAAACCTCACCACAATCAGGAAAGAAAACTCAAATATCTTAATTCAGTCTAAAGTTATAAACGTTAAAATAAAAATATTGTTTTTTTAAAAAAAGAATCTTAAAATTCAAATACTCATAACTTCGCGAAAATGTATTTGTTCTCAAAACGGTAAAATGCGTGTTTTTCATTTCCTTTGAAACACAACATATTTCATAGACGACCGATTCTGTGACTTGAAAATTGCATTGCCTCACAGTAGGGCAAAAAAAAACGTGTGGACAAATCAATTTTCAGACTAAACTACTCATCCGATTGGGGCGTTTCTTTTTTAAATTAAAGTGTACTAAATTCCGCATCGCTACACGGAGGACATTTTAGAAAAATTTTCTCAAAAAATTTTTATTTTAAAACAAAATGAAGAAATAATTTTTTTTTTACTTTTCAAGAGTGCCATTTAGTCAAAATTTTTTTATTTTACCGAAAATAGTCCCCGTCGAGGTAAAAACTCAATAAAAATGATCTCCAGCAGTATTAATTTAATAATACAAAAATTTAAATTTTTATAAACAAATTAGTAAACAAAAGATATATCTTCTTTCTTGTTGATTTCTAAAAAAGAGCTGTGTTTTTTTAACCAAACGTTTCGACTCTCATGTGAGTCCTCTTCAGTGGTTTATTTCTAAAGACGGAATTTACATGTGATACAAACGCTGCTTGTTTAATTAAACAATTATTCATTTTGATAACTAAATATACGAGTTTTAAGCAAACATTAAAAGATTTTTATTTTTATATACAATTATAAAAGACAAAATATTTTAAACATTCAGAATGGCAGAAATTAAAACGCAGAAATATTTTCTTAAAGAACAATAACAATGAAAATTGAAGTAGGATGAATATTTCAATCAATTTTCATTGTTATTGTTCTTTAAGAAAATATTTCTTCGTTTTAATTTCTGCCATCCTGAATGTTTAAAACATTTTTTCTTTTATAATTGTATACAAAAATAAAAATAAAAATATTTTAATGTTTGCTTAAAACTCGTATATTTAGTTATCAAAATGTTTAATTGTTTAATTCAACAAGCAGCGTTTGTATCACATGTAATTTCCGTTTTTAGAAATAAACCACTGAAGAGGACTCACATGAGAGTCGAAACGTTTCGTTAAAAAAACACAGATTTTTTTTTAAATTTTCGACCCGAAAGCCCATGAAAAGCACCAACAAATTTTATATCTTCTTTGTTTGCCACATTTAAATGCACTAAACCAATATTTTCAGAAGAAACTGAAAATAAAATAATGTTAACTTTAAATTAGAAGACGTTAAACATGAATTCCTGATTGTTTATAACAATTTAATAAACAAATACGAAATTAAGGTATTTTTAATTAGACAAATCTAGCTTTTTCAGCAGAATTAGCTATAAATATTTTATCAATGACCTTCTGCTATGATAGTTTGCACTGCAACAATAATCGTGTATTAGTTAAACAAATTTAATAAACAAATGCATTACTTGGCCATTTTTGAGTAAATAAGCTTCGTTTTTACAGCAGAATCAATAATTAGTATGTTGCCAATGTATCTTGCTGTTTTACCTTACACTTAGGCATCAATTGTTTATTGCTTAAACAAATTTAGTTACCATAATTAATTATTTGAGCATCTTTCAATATATAAATTTTGTTTTTTTCAGCAGAATGAACTACAAACATCTCCGAAATAGTCTATTGCTATGATGATTCTCAGTTAAACAATAATTGTACTTTATTTAAACAAATTTAATAAACAAATGTATTGCTTGACTGTTTTTCAATCAATTAGTTTCGTTTTTTTTAGCAAAATTTACTATAAATATTTCACCAATGGCCTTTTGCTATGATAATTTGCAATTGGACAATATTGTATATTGTTTAAACAAATTCAATAAACAAAGGTATTGTTTGAGAATGTCTCAATGGATAAGCTTCGTTGGTACTTCATGTCTGCGTCTATACATAAAATTCTCACACATGGCGTAAAAATAATTGACTCTTCAGTAGTTCCAATTGGTCAATTATCAGAACAAAGGACAAGAAGCAAGAAACAAAAGATTTGAAGAGGCGCAGGGAAAACAGTACGAGAAAGTCATCTTGAACTTTCATAAACGAGGACATTCTGCATTTTTTGTTAGTTTCTGTTGATCCTTTTTTGGGAAGTTTGAGGTGGGAATTCCCAACAATTGAAAGACTTTTGCTTCCAGAAGCCCAAGCACTCCTACTTGATTAATAACAGATAACAATGAAAGCTAATTCGAAACTTGAGACACAAATATTGTAGAATGTAGAACTACAAAGTGTAACTGCAAAAGACATGATCAATATACTAGCAGTTGACTCTGCTGAAAAAAACGAAGTTTATCAACTGAAAAAAGACCAAAAAATACATTTGTTTATTAAATTTGTTTAAATAATGTACAATTATTGTTTAACTGGGAATCATCATAACAATAGACTATTTCTTAGATGTTTGTAGTTGATTCTGCTGAAAACACAAAATTTCTATATTGAGAAATGCTCAAATAATTAATTTGTTAACTAAATTTGTTTAAACAATAAACAATTGATGCCCAAGTGTAAATTAAAACAGCAAGACACATTAGCAACATATTAGTTATTGATTATGCTGAAAAACGAAACTTATCTACTCAAAAATGGTCAAATAATGCATTTGTTTATTAAATTTGTTTAAATAATACAATATTGTTTTTGCAATGCAAACTATCACAGCAGAAGGTCATTGATGAAATATTTATAGCTAATTCTGCTAAAAAAGCTAAATCTATCTAATTAAAAATGCTTTAATTTCATATTTGTTTATGAAATTGTTATAAACAATTAGGAATTGATGTCTAACGTCTTCTAATTTTAAGTTAACATTACTTTATATCCATTTCTCCTGAAAATATTGGTTTAGTGCATTTAAATGTGGCAAATAAAGAAGATATAACTTTTGTTCACTAATT
>JBAGKK010378116.1:0-18604 GCA_037177015.1 Euceroptres primus
CTTTTCGTTTTGTGGGGGTTTCTTTCTGCTTAGTTTGTTTTCCTTTTGCGAAGAATGCTTCGTCTTTTACCTCTTTTCATAAATTCAACTCTCGCATCTCCAGTAGGCACTCTTTGTTGACTAAATGATCTGTCAATTTTTCAACTGTTTGATCAGTACGAGGAATAGCGTACTAGGCTGTACGCACATTATCAAATGGTGGTAAGCTGGAAACAATCTGGTCCTTCGAGCCGGATTTACCGTGTGTGAAATATTTCGAATCATACCGCGTAAAAATTGTACCGGAATTCTCGGAACGCTAATAAAATTAAGTGAAGTTCGTCGTAGTCACATCACTAAATTGAAGTAAATCTTGAACTTGAACTTTCAACCTGTCGTTATCGTGTCGTTAAATTGAAGTGAATCTTGGACTTGAACTTTAAATCTGTCGTTATCGTGTCGCCAAATTGAAGTGATCAGTGAATGTTCAACTGGAACTTTAAAACTGTCGTTATTGTGCCACGAAAGTGAATCGAATTTTGAAATTGAACTGTGTCGTTCGTATGCAACTTCTATCTCGTACAATTGAATAAAATTGAACTTTCTCGTGCACCTTGTAAAATCTCTCGAACATATAAAAACAAATTTAAACTCTTATTTCGTGCTATTGTGCAATTTTCGTGTCACGTATAATTGAACGTGAACCATTGACTGTCAACGTATGCTGATCAAGAATACGTCAATCCTTATCGTCGCAGCCGCTGTCACAATCACAGTCTACATTGTCGACAAAAATTGGGCTAACTGGAACTTCATCGAAACTCAACAGCATCCAGCACTCCACAATACATCAAAGGGTAAGCGAAATTTCGTACCACCAAGGTTCCCATCTCATTTTCTTCAACTCCCTCAAATGATATTTGTTTCGTGTCGCTCGTGTTAATAATTCGTGAAAATAGTCGGAATGACTACAAAGGCTGAGGAACTTAAAACTAAAATCACAAATTGTAAAAGAAAAATAACAAATTTCGCGAAATGTATCGATGGATGTTCCGCTGATCGGGATTTCCCCACTCTCGAAAAAAGATTAAATGACATTGATAGGGAATTTGAAGAATTTAATAAAGTATATACCGAATTAGAAGTTCTTTTGAACGACCCCGCCCATGCGGAAGTGCGTACTGAGTACGAAGAGAAATTTTATGTCGTTTTCGGAAAAGCAAAAGCATTTTTAAAAGAACATTGTGCAAATCAACCACAACCGTCGTCTTCTCGAAATAACGGACGCAAAACTCGTACCGATTCCGTCCGAAATACAAAAAAAAGCTTGCCACGTGTAAATTTACCGACCTTTAGTGGATCCTATGAGGCCTGGTTGGGATTTCATGATTTGTTTAAATCTCTTGTCGATGACGATGATGACTTGCCCAACATCGAAAAATTATATCACCTCAAAGGTTCCCTAAAGGACGAAGCCGCGGAAATTATCGCCTCTCTAGAACTCTCATCAGAAAATTACAAAGTCGCTTGGGAATTGCTCAAAGAGCGCTATGATAATCGAAAAATAATTCGTCAAACTCACGTAAAAGCCTTTTTGAATTTACCCTACATGTCAAAAGAATTTCCCGTTCGTTTGTTTGTCGATCAAATCCAAAAACAGGTTAGAGCACTCGAGGCATTGAAAGAACGATCATTGGGATACTCTTTTAGTCGAAATAATTAAACAAAAACTTAGTCCGTTTATTCGTGAGAAGTGGGAGGACGCAAAGTGTGACTCAGAAAAGCCCACCTATCGAGAATTAATAACCTTCCTTCAACGTCGTGCGCAATTCGAAGACACAAAGTCTGGTCAATTTCAGGGTAGATTCCAAAACCCTTCGGATAAAAAATATTCTCGTTCGCAACCTAATCCTCGTTTCCAGCAAGCATTCGTAGCTTCAACTACAACTTCTCGTTGTCCGCATTGTCAGGGCAAACATCTAATTTATGGTTGCGAACAATTTCAAAAACTGTCGCCTCAAAATCGTTTTGAAGCCGCAAAAAAGGCAGGACTTTGCATAAATTGTTTGCATTCAAATCATCGCGTTTCTGACTGCACTGGCAGTCCTTGTCGTAAAGTGTGGCAAAATGCATCACACACTTTTACATTTCGAAAAACGACCCTCTAGTGAGGACGTTGAAACTACACCTGTCGTTCAAAATCAATCGCTCGTTAATCTTCATGCTCACATCTCGTGTGAGGGCTTGCTAGGTACTGCAATTGTCGATCTATTCAATAATCAGGGAGATTCAAAAATTTGTCGTGTCTTTTTAGATTCGGGCTCACAAGCCAACTTTGTCACTGAAGCAACAGCTTCTTTTTTGAAATTACCTAGGAAATCAGTGGAAATTTCAGTTTCGGGTGTGGATAATATTTCCACAGAAATAAAACATTCGGTTTCGGCAACCCTACAATCGCGGTTCAATCGATATTCAAAGAAGATTGAATTTTTCGTGCTAAACCAAATAACAAAAAATATGCCATCGATCTCGATTAATCGATCCAGTTTCGTTATACCAAAAAATATAACTCTCGCTGATCCTGAATTCTACAGGGCATCAGAAATCGATGCTCTTATCGGGGTAAAACTATTCTTCAAATTGTTATGTGCAGATCAGATTTCGTTGAAAAACCATCCCGATGCTGTATTGCAAAAAACGCATCTCGGGTGGATAGTCGCGGGAGAAATAAACAGCTCGTCCCCAAAAAGCAATTATCAGTGTAATTTTATCACACACTCGACTACCTTAGACGCGAATCTAACAAAATTTTGGGAAGTGGAGGAAGTTCCATTCAAAAAATTACTTTCCCTAGAGGAGCAAGCGTGTGAAACTCATTTTGCAAGTCACACACAGCGTACCTCTGAAGGTCAATATGTCGTTCGGTTGCCTTTCAATGAAAAGAAAGGAAATTTGGGAGATTCGCGTCCTATGGCTCTTCGTCGTTTCAACATGTTAGAAAATCGTTTTAACAAAAATCCTAAGTTGAAAGAGAATTATTGCACCTTCTTAAAAGAATATAATGATCCAAAACACATGTCGTTGATAGAAAATAAGCATCTCGCTGAACCAGGATTCTATCTACCTAATCATGCTGTGTTAAAAAAAGAGAGCATAACCACAAAAATGCGCGTGGTTTTTGATGGTTCGGCAAAAACGTCCTCGGGCATTTCCTTAAATGAATCGTTGATGGTCGAACCTACTATTCAGGACGATCTTTTTACACTTTTGACTCGATTTCGATCGCACGCTTATGCTCTTACTGCCGACATTGAAAAAATGTATCGGCAAGTTTTAGCGCATCCAGACGATGCCATGTATCAAAAGATCTTATTTCGAGAAGATCCAAATGATATTTTAAAAGAACTTTCTCTCGATACCGTCACATACGGTACATCTTGCGCTCCCTTCCTCGCCATTCGGGCTTTACATCAATTAGCTGATGACGAAGGGGCTAAACATCCTATCGCAGCAAAAGTGCTGAAAAAGGATTTCTATGTCGATGACCTGTTGACCGGTGCAAAAACGCACGACGAAGCCAAGTTCCTTCGTGATGACATAACTGCACTCTTGCAGAAGGGCGGCTTCCCTCTTCGAAAATGGGCCTCCAATGACCCTTCGTTAGTGCCTGAGAATTCAGATAACCCCACTAGTACACATATGTCGCTCGATCCAAATGCCAGTATAAAAACATTAGGGATTCATTGGAATTCCCGGCTAGACACCATTTTTTACAAGATTAACCTGTCGGATTTTTCAAATGTCGTGACCAAAAGGTCAATTGTATCGCAAGTTACCAAATTATTCGACCCGTTAGGATATCTTGCTCCAGTTATCGTAAAAGCAAAAATCTTAATTCAATTACTCTGGAAAGCTGGGGTCGGTTGAGACAGTTCGGTTCCAACAGACATAAAAACAATGTGGCTGCAATTTAAAGGGCAATTGCCACTCTTAAGTGAGGTTAATTTTAATCGATTAATTATCGCACCCAATTCGGTTGAAATTGAAATGCACGGCTTCTGTGACGCAAGTGAAAAAGCGTACGGAGCCTGCATTTATTTACGTTCGACTGATGCTCAAGGCAAACTTCATATTTCGCTCGTTTGCTCTAAATCCAGAGTTGCTCCCGTGAGCCCCATGACATTGCCGCGCCTTGAGTTAAGCGCGGCCCATTTACTCTCTCGCTTATGCGCCACGGTCAAGCAAGCTCTGGAAATCGAAATTAAGCATACATATTTATGGTCAGATTCTACCATAACATTACATTGGATAAATACAGAAACTCATTTGTTGAAAACTTTCGTCGCAAACCGAGTCGCGGAAATACAAAAACTCTCAAACTCCTGTAAATGGCGTCACGTACCTACACAGGACAATCCCGCGGACTTAGTCTCAAGAGGTTTGACACCTCAAGAGTTTTTGGAGGCACCACTTTGGACAAACGGTCTTCAGTGGCTTTTACTTGAAAAAAATCGTTGGCCTCAAGAGATAATTCATTTATCGGAAATTCTAGAAAAACGCACCTTTATCGCTCACCCAATTTGCATTAAAGAAAACAGTCACAAATTGACTGAAAGGTGTAGTTCCTTCAAAAAATTAAAATTGGTTTTCGCTTACGTCTTGCGATTTGCTCACTACGCCAGGAACCCTACAAAAAAAAGCAGTGGTCCCATCACTGTATTGGAACTTGAAGCTGCTACTCGAGCAGTAATTATCGCTACACAACTCGCTACATTTTCGAACGAAATACACTCCTTAACAAATGGAGATGATCTTGGGAGAAAAAGCCAATTAATTCCTTTGAAACCGTTTTTAGATAAACACGGGATCCTCAGAGTGGGTGGTAGATTAAAACACTCAGGGTTACCCGAAGAACAAAAACATCAAATTTTATTGCCTCCCAATCACCATGTAACTCAACTCATAATCCGCGAAGAACACAAAAGATTAAAACACGCAGGTACCCAAGCGACTTTGTACTCTGTTCGAGAGCGTTTTTGGCCCTTAAATGGTCGTAATGTCACGCGACAGATTGTTTACAAATGCGTTCGTTGCTTTCGCGCAAGACCACGGGGGATTGATTATGTCATGGGCGATTTGCCACAAGAACGCGTGTCTTATTCTCGTCCTTTTCTTAATGCCGGTGTGGACTATTGTGGTCCACTTTATATAAAAGAAAAAAGATTTCGCAATCACAATAAACTCAAGGTTTATGTCGCTATTTTCGTTTGTTTAAGCACCAAAGCAGTGCATTTAGAACTGGTTAGCGAGCTGACCACAGAAACCTTTATCGCAGCTTTAAAAAGATTTTTTGCTCGAAGAGGAATCTCTCGGAATATCCATTCAGATAACAAAACGAATTTTGTTGGTGCCAATCGTGAACTTGTCAACCTTTACAAACTTTTTCGATCAGAAAAGCACCATAAAAAAGTAAAAGAATTTTTGAATCCGCAAAAAATTACTTGGAAATTCATCCCTCCCAGGTCACCGCACTTTGACGGTCTCTGGAAGTCAGCAGTAAAATGGTTTAAACACCATCTCTATCGTACAGTCGGTGACACATTATTTACTTTCGACCAACTTGCAACTTGTATCATAGAAATCGAAGCCATATTGAATTCTCGCCCACTGTCTCCTATGTCTTCCGATCCCAATGATCTACAACCCTTGACTCCTGGTCATCTCCTAATTGGTGGTCCATTAATGAGCTTACCTCAGCCGGACTTCAAGGATGTGACCTCCAATCGCTTGTCAGCATGGCAGCACGCTCAAAAGTTGCGCCATCATTTTTGGAACCGATGGCAGAAAGAGTATCTGCAACATCTGACAGTTCGCAGCAAATGGCACTCTAGCTCCAACCAACACATCGAACTGGGAACTATGGTTGTCATAAGGAAAGACAATCTCGCACCTCTTCAGTGGAAACTCGGGCGCGTTGTCGCCACCCACCCTGGTCCCGATGGGATCATCCGGGTAGCTACGGTGAAAACCGATACGGGAGAGTACAAGCGTTGTATTAAGAAACTCTGTCCTCTTCCTATCGAATCACCATCTCGTACCGATGAAGAAGAAGACAACCTCCACAGAGAATCACCTTAGTATTAACTTATTTGTTTTATGTAACTCTCGGACTAAGGAATATTTCTATATTGTAAATTAAGGTATCTCCAACTTTATTCTTGTTGAACGTGATCGTTCAAAAGGGGCCGGCATGTTCCGTCGGCCGTCGAACAAGTTTAGAATATATTTTCGATGTTTCTCAGAACCACATTTAGAAAGCCAGTTAGGCCTACACTCGTAAAAATTAAGTTGTATATAAAACTGCTTACTAGAAGCAAAAAAAAAACTTCGTCAAACTTTCGATTTTATACTTTTACAGTTTTACTGCTATAAGCTGCCTAAGCCATCCTAAAGCACGATCGGTCGAACCTTTCTCGCAATTAAACGGTACTCCAAGGTCATAAACCTTTTTACTTCGTTTACGCCTTGATTTTTTTTATTGTGCCCATCTGGCAACCATGACCAAGGACCTCTCGACCCTTCGGTCTCAACTTCGGGGGTTTTTCCCATAATTTTTCCATTTTTCGTGAATTTTCGTCAACGATCGGAAATGAACTGGTACCTCTAGGACACTGAGACCTGGTCGTCCCCGACTCTGTCAAATTATTCGTCTTCGAACAACTGACCTATGCCAGTCGTGGCAAATACAGTCCACTTTGTTCTTTCTTACATCTATATACATATTTAATTTTACCTCAAATATATGTAAATATACAGAAAATTGTCGTAAATGTTTATTTCACTGAAATTATGCGAGTGAGTGTCGATTCGCAATATCCATGTTCATATCTTTCAGGCGTTGCGCCAGCGAGACAACTTTTGCAATGTGATCAGCTACTGAATCGTTTGGATCCATTTTTGCATTTATGAACTGATCCAAGAGCACTTGTACAAACTGATCACTTTTTTCAGCATGTATCGTTCGCAGTCTCGCCCACATTTGCGCAGCTGTGGAACAATCTGTCAAATATTTTAACTGATCCAGTTTCAGACCCCTCATCAAAAATGCCTGTGCTGCAGCATCCTTTCCTACCCATGCAGCAGCTTCTGTTTCCTCTGCAGGGCTTGGAGTCGATCCATCGATGTACCTCTTCAGTTTATTCTCCACCATATAAATTTGAATTTGACGTTTCCAGAGTTGGTAATTTTGACCGTTGAAACGATGAATTTCATACACCTTCGCTTCAGCCATTCTCACACTCAGAGATTAACTTTTAACAACAAATTACCGAACTCAACGACACTCAGCTTTCTTCACAAGTTGCACTTTATTTTTGTTATTTTTGCACCTCAGTAACTTTACACTGACTCTACTATCTGAGCTGCAGCACTGGGCCCATAACCTATTGAAATAACAGGTTGAAATACAAGAGAATCATGTGAAAAGTTACGGTAAAATAAAAGCAACTTTATTCAGATTAAAATGAGTCTTCTTATACCAGAAGAATTAAACGCGACATCGGATCATGCTCTCGCATCGATAATCTGTAGCCGACTGTCTGTTTTTCATGGTGGTCTGATTTACGCAACACATACCTGTAGTCAGAACGTATGAATCATATCCGCATAGTTTAGATTACAGAAAGCCTAGCGAGGACCGCTAAAAATCAGACTCACTTTGTACATTCTTAAACTCATATTAAATGATACAGATATGAATCACTATTTTCAACACAAGGTTAACGCCATTTTAACGCTTACGAAACAAAAAGATAATACGACTGAAGTTTGGCTAAAAAATTTTATTGTTCTATTTATTTTATTCAAAAATAATAAAATATTGGAAAGTTCTTTATGAAATAAGTTCTTTTTGTAAAAGTTATGAAATATATTAATTACTACTAAAGTTTACAAATATATAATTAAAATTTTTATTCAAGACTCTAAAAATATCGTGTCATTATTATTCATAAAGGACTTTCCAATATCATAATATTTTTGAATAAAATAAATAGAACAAGAAAGTCTTGTAGGCAAACTTCAATCGCATTGTCTTTTGGTTTCGTAAGAGTTAAAATGGGATTAACCTTGCATGATTTTTAAAGTTATATAATTTAATAACCAAGCGACGTCCCATCAAATTGGCGTATTAGACGTTTAGAAAGTGATAATATAAACGCATCGTGTAAGTTTTATATTTTATGCTTTTTCATTTTAGGAGATATACGAAGAAGAAAACGCCGTGTTTGATTAAAGTTCCAAGTTTGAAGAGCCAGATTCATGCTGAAAAGTGCGTTGAAATTAAAAGTTTTTGATTTTATTATTATTATTAGGAGTTTAGCTTTTGTTGAAGAGAAAATTTATTATTTTGAACACAATAATACGGGTGAGAACTAAAGTTAAATGTACCAAAATTTGAGATTTTTTTACCCATATTTCGTATACTTTTTTATTATTAAGAGCAACACTAAAATTAAAATATAATGGTATTATATGAAAATACAATTCTTAAATGATCTTATAATTTTCGCCTGATTAAATTATTTGAAATATCAAGCTAAATTAAAAGCATTTTGTAATATGGTGCATGCTCCATTTTCGCACATCTCCTTAACATTTAACGGAACAAAATAACAACTTATATAAATTGTGAAATTTAATTCTAAAAACAGCCAGGAACATTACAGCTCATAATCAATTTTTTTTTAAAATAGGTGACAACAACGATTCGGCGATCTATTCTGGAATGACCCCTATATTCACAGACCTGTTAATAATAAAAATAATTTTTCCTCGATGATGGCCTTCAACCCGATATTGTACATATATTTTTGATGTGTCTTTAGTGTTCTTACCACTTTAATTGATGAGTGTTTTCCTTAAGAAACTTCTTTTTTTTTGGAAACGAATTTTGTGAATTTGTTTGAGCCTATATTTGCAGGTAGCATAAAATCTTCTAATCTGTTAATGATAATTATAATTTTTATTCCTTCATAGCATACCGATATGAACACCTGAAAACTGGGTGTTCGGTGAAAAATCGCCTATACGCCGATACGGACTAATAGCCCCAATATACTTCTCCACCTTAATCAGGCAAAGATAACCTAAGAGATTCTAATTTTTTATGGAAAACTGTTTCCCAAAAGATATTTATAGATCTGATCAGCTTTCAGCTACCAAAACCTTATCTGATAATTGTTTCAGATTTCTAAAAAATAAGCTTGTATGGGGCATTATTTCTCAACTGCCCCAACCCAAAAATCGATCGGCTCAAACTTGGGTAAAGTGCAATCCTATTGGATGATAGTTTATAGGAAAAAAATTTTGTTGTTGGGACACATATTTACTGATAGGGAGGGGGTGCAATTTTTGAGATTTATACGGGTATCATCCATTTCGATGAATTTAGACTTCTGTTAATATCAATAAAATCAATTTTTTGCTTTTATAATTTCGATAGGATTTTTCACGTCCTTTCCATTGATCGTACGCATTTTTTTTAAAATAAGTATTTGACCTTCAAAAATCAAAATCAAAAATAAGTTTCACTTTTTTCGAATTTAGGGTATTTTTTTCTTTTCCTTTTATCTTCAAAGAAAGCTTAGGTTGTTGCTTTTAAACACCTATAGGTTTAAAAATGGACAAATTGTTCTGATCATAAGTATTTTACGTATAAATAAATGTTTGACCGTCAAAAATAGAAGTTAAAGCATTTGTTAAAGAAATAATTGTTTTAACTCTCATTTTTGAAGGTCAAACATTTATTTTTTCGTAAAATACTTATGTTCAGAAGAATGGGCATGAAATACCCTACCGAAGCTGTAGTGAGAACGTTTCTTTTTATAGATTTTAAATGAGTCACAAATCATTGAAAAAAATGATAACCGAAAAAACTTACGTAACGCTTATTTTCAAAAATAAATAACAATATGTCCATTTTTAGACCTATAGGTGTTTAAAGGCAACAAGCTCAGCTTTCTTTCTAGATAAAAAGAAAAGAAAAAAATAGCCTAAATTCGAAAAAAGTCAAATTTATTTTTGATTTTGACTTTTGAAGGTCAAATACTTATTTCCATAAAAAATGCGCACGCTCAATGGAAAGGGCGTGAAAACTCCTATCGAAAATGAACGGGCAAAAAATTGATTTTATTGATATTAACAGAGGTATAAATCATCGAAATGGATGATACCCGTGCAGAACACGAAAATTGCACCCCCTCCCTATCGGTAAATATGTGTCACAACGACAAAATTTTTCCCTATAGAACTACCATCTAATAGGATTGCGCTCTACCCAAGTTTGAGCCCGATCGATTTTTGGGTTGAGACAGTTGAGAAATAATGCACCATATGATCATTAAGTTTCACAAAAATTACCATAGGGAAATTTCCTTTTCTTATCATTATGAAGATGATAATGCCGCAAAAAGTAATTTATTTTTAATTCTTATGCTTCGAAAAAATAATTTTCAGAAGGAGAAAACTCAGGAAGATTCTAGCAATTACTAGCATGTGTAAACATAATAAAAGATCCATAATGATCTTAATTTTTGTTTCTTACTGTTCAAATTATTTTTAGTTATTTTTTAAAACGAGAATTAATCTATTTAAAATCTAGATAAGATCATTATGAATTATTAAAAAAACTGTTTGACAACCTAGCATTTTAATTATGAATATTATAACTATCTAAATCAAAAGTATAGTTGCCAATATTTGACATTAAAATTGGGCTTACAGGATGTATTGTAATCAATATGAATGTTATATGTATAAGATTCTTGCTTGATATATTCTCTAAAATTTCACAAAAATGTGGATAAAATTTTTTGGTGATTCTGGTTGATTATTTTTAGTAAAATCTTTTATCATTATCTAGGTAAATAGTCCCGTTTAGGGACTATTTACAACAAAAAGTTAGACGGCTTACTTTCAACAAGAGCGGTGGATCATAAACCAGCTCAAATTATTGTTAGCTTGCTGGCAAATACAAAATCAGAGGGCT
This sequence comes from Euceroptres primus, assembly GCA_037177015.1. Classification (NCBI taxonomy): domain Eukaryota; kingdom Metazoa; phylum Arthropoda; class Insecta; order Hymenoptera; family Figitidae; genus Euceroptres; species Euceroptres primus. The sequence goes on from JBAGKK010378116.1 coordinate 11,027, forward strand.
CCCAATTCTTTCCTCTCCGCATACAGCTCCAACTCCTATGCTTATATACAGGACTTGGCGCAGTATACAGAGCGAAAGGAACTTGGAGCCCAATGCAGTGAAGGCGTCGAATTATTATTAGATTAATTTTTAAATAGACATAGCCTTCGGGGTCAAGAGTTTACCGAGTTGTGTGATTACTGGATGTTTAATTGAAATCTTATTTGCTTGATGCTTTAAAAGAGAAAATATATTATCTTTGTTTTAGAACTAACTAATTGTATTTACTACTTAGGTGTGTAGCAAAATATCATTCAATGAGAAAAAATCCTCTTTCACTATGATAAAATTGCACCTTAGCTTAAAAAGGATAAAACTCTACAACTTTGCAGAAGCAAATATAATAATTATGGAATTCTGGAACTCACGTTCGAGTGTTTGTTTTCAGTAAATCTATTAAAATATATTTCTAGAGGGTTATATTTCTAATTGTATATTAGCAATGTGTATTCAATATGGATATTCAGACGTTGTTAATCAATACAGTTTTTAAAGAAGACTTCCTTTCATCATCTACGTTTACGTTAATGTCATAATTAATGTAAGAAATACCCAACAAATGAAAAGACTTACTTTAAACAACTGTATGCTCACGTGGAGAATAAAAAATATACAAGTTTTGATTGAAATTTGCCATGTCCTTAAATATCTATCTCGGCGCCTTTTTAAGGCTGTTTTAACCTCCATATGGCTTTATTTTTTGCTGTAATTCACATACATTATCCCTTTATCTAACTTCTTAGATAAACCCTTTCAATGACAACACAAGTAATAGACGTGTTTATACGGGGTCCACCGGCTCTTGAAATTCAATGAATTTTAAATTTCATGTTAGTGTTGAAATTAACTAAGGGAAAAATCTCCAGAATTGAAACACTTATGTATAAAAAAATATTTTTTGAGAATACTGTCGCCTTCAGGATGTCTGTAAATATTTCTACGCAGTAAATTGCCCGTTTGTCCCTCTGTGGTAGTGAACTGAAATATGGTTTCCGGCACCTAGAATCAGAGTGAACCAGTGGAAGACATTAATTACCAGGGTCGACCGCACTGCCTTTTAATAAGGGCTACTAGGAACTTGAATAGCCGCCAACTGGCCTAATTTCGGAGGAAATAGTCCCAGATATTGATCAACATTATCATGCAACATCCTGCTGTAACTCTGTGTCCATTTTAACTTCTCCGCATCTTTTTCATAAGTAAATTAATTTTAAACCGCGGTACACTTATTGTTTACGAGTTCCCGTTGCGAAAACGTTACATCAGCTTGAATGAACGTCACTGTGCCGGGCTTTTTCCTTCGCAGATCAGTCAGCGCAGCGTTAAAGCTTCGCTCTACAAGTTAATTGAACAAAACCACCAACAAGGCGATATACAAACTTGGCAAGCACGGAGAAGCTCTTTCGGTAGGGAAAGAAGAAAGTTCCCACCTCGTGGGTATTCCCGTGTTTCAAGTTACGTTGTTTTTTTTCACCCATTCTTTTTCTCCGTTCAACGATATTGTTAACGAACGAAACTCTACACGCCTGTGGAATTGAATCCCTGCTAAGAAACTCAACTTTTAACTTACTGTGTTCTTTGAAGCAATTTAATCTAAACAAGTTGCTTAGTAGGGCACGGTAGAAAAGGTACATTTTTGTTGCTGGCAGTTCTCTAGATATAAAAAAAAACTATTCCAATGACGGTGAAAAATTCACCTGCTTCAAATAATACTTTTTTTTAAACAATTTTTATTTTGGTGAATTTTAATTACTATTAATTTTCCTAACTGGTTGCATTTCTGTCAAAGTTTTGTACTTGTCAAAATTTCAAATTTTCGCTCTCTTTCAATAATATTTTCGATTGCAAAGTTTCTTTCAACTTCAAGGACGTGTTTCACTTTCTATCATCATTTAAATCACTTGTTTGAACCAAAACACTTCTTTCAACTTCAATCATAAATGTCAATTGCAACATTTTCTTGAATCTTACTTTTTTCGATCGTTACGTTTGCATCAATTATTTTTTATGGCCAACTTGCCTTTTTATACTTCCCTTTTATATTCCACATAATTTGTTCTCCTCGACATTATGTAATACTGGAGAAAGCATCTTTAACAAATGTCCAAAATTAAATCAATGTTGCAAAAGTTCGAGATCAAATTGTTATTGCCAGATGTACACAGATTGAGTATCACAAGTACAACTAAAAGTTATGAATGCAGATGAGGCAGCACTCTAAACATTCTCTCGCTAGAGGGCCACGACTGGAATTAGTCACAAGGGGAAATTCGTGCTACAAAACTAATCGGGCACTCTTCTACGTGACATACCTCCACCTAAGCGACGGGCTAACTTTCGTCATACAATGAGATTACTTATGGAATTCCCCCTCGTACAATATTTCATGGTGCACAGTTGGATCTAGACTAGGGTTTCGGGTTACTAACTGAGTAATAAACTTAGAACAGTCTTTACTTGTATCGACTCATTCTCGTCGGAACCTTCATTTAAGCCTAAGCATTGAAATCCTTACTTTGTAAGTAGATGGATTGTATTTTACGTGAATTACGAGGAGTTTATTGGCCAGAGGCCAGGCCAGGCTTCAGGAGCAAAAGTTGAGCTTGAGTTTCGCGGGCGGAATATAGAGTGATGGTTCTCTCTTCTCAAGGGAGATAAGGTTTTCATTTTAGATTTTCAGAATTTAGAAACCGGAAACAGGAACAAAAGCATTTGTTTTAGTTATTGTAAAACATCGTTTTACGATGACTGAAGGTATTTAAGTTACCTTTAATTTAATATTAAATTGAACTACTGAATTGTTTTTGACTAAAGCAAACTCGAATAATTTCCTCATCCTCAACCCGCAAGAAGAAAAAATTCCTGATGGAGCCACCAGATTGCGCTTGTTGGTTTAGTCAAATTGGCGGTGGGAATCGAACTGATCAAAGATTCCTCTCCTCTACAATCGTTTCAGAAACCAAATTCTACTAAGTAATATGAAGAAATATAACCTTTTAAGTGGCTATTATTATTTGAGAAAATAGAAAATTAACAAACCTAAAAATTGCTAAGAAAAGAAAAAAATTTATTTTTCATTTCTTACCACTGCCCTATATGCATACTTGTATCAATGCAACCTAAGTATTGGGCTGTGAACCCTAAGCATACCAATAGCGACTCAAGATCGGTCATATGGATGAAGATGGGACTAAGATGAATAAATGAATCACGTATTTACTACGCATTTACTGTCTTACTACATTTTATACCGATTATTATCTTCTATCATTGGATAATGAAGAGTATAATCCATCTCAGTTTGTATAAAATCCATGTTCATACATACATATTTTATTAAGATAGTAACCAAAGAATAATTCACAACAGTGAAAATAAAACTCCCCTTATTTTTATAGAATTTGGCCGATGTAAGTTGGGTTGAATATTTAACCTCATATTAGTTATTGACCAATTTTACAAAAGACAAAAAATGAAGTCCATAAAATCTAAAAATATATTCTCGGAAAATGAAAGTAAGAAAACATGAAAAAGGCGGAGCCGAAGATGACTTATGATTAACTTTAAAAATTGATCCCCCTACTTCTGACCTAATTTACATTCAAACTTATTTATCATTCAAACTACTTGTTTATCAAGACTATAAAAACCTCTGAAAATGGCTCCAGAGTCGTCATTTGCTCCAGTGTTCTTAAGTGTTAAATGTTTCTCTGCTACCTTAGTCTCGTCGAGTAAAATTCATCGACGAAAGTGTTAGTATCTGAATACTAGCCGGTTTCGACTTACAGTTTTTGATCAACAATTCAACTTAGAAAATTTCAAGTTGAGAAATAACTTTGTAGTCCGCGACCGTCCCTTTGGACCTAGTCGACAATTATTCGATGTGAGAATCTAAACTCCTTGTATTTAAAATAACTCGAATATTATTAAAGTTAGGAAACAATAAACAGTAAACCGTGTAATTAAATTACGTACGAGTAAATTATCACTACGTATCAGCGACTCAGCGTTCGGAAACGAAAACTGATTCCTGTGCATCAAGTGATATAAAGGCAATCAAACTGCCTAATAATCATTAAAGGCTTCAAAGACCTGACTTCCAATTTATTTTGCCTTGTCACAAAATTTCGGTTGAGAGCAAGTACTCTAAGTATCAGTATTGTATTATTTTATGTTTAGAATAAATTGCATTCCTTGTAAAATTCTATTTCTATTTCTTCTCTTCCCTCTTTAATCAATTAAAAACAATATTATACGGATCTCGTAGATCTGAATCGTCCTAAGAAAACTAAAAGTGTGAGTCTTAGCAACACGCATTAATAAACTAACGAACTCTGAGGAGTAAAACATTTCGTTCACGTACAATGCTCTTAATATCTTTGACACACAAGTGTAACAACATAAAAACAGACTACATCTCACCAAGTTCTTATGATTTTTTTATTTTTATAATTATTATGTAGTTTATAAATTTTTTATTTCCTTAAACGATAACAGACATTTAACAGGACATTCTAGAGAAGAGGAAACCATGACGAACTGGAATCGCTTAATATGAACCACCGCGATTTCTACGAAACCAACAAGCGCAATTTAATGGATTCATCAGGAACAATGGGCCGAAATTCATGTTACCGAATAATAATTTGCCATAATTTTTATTTATTCGAATTGCCATTCGCTATAATTTTCATGTATTTAAATGTCCATTTGTCATAATTTTGACTTCTCAGAATCGCCATATGCCATAATTTCTATTTATCTGAATTATCATTTGTCATAATTTTTATTTTCATAATTTTATTTTCGTTTGTCCTAATTTTCATTTGTCCGAATAGTCTTTTGTTATAATTTTACATTACACGAATTGCCATTTATCATAATTTATATGTATCCGAATAACCATTTTTCATATTTTTTATTTTTCCTAATTTTCGCATGTTATAATTTTCATTTATCATAATTGACATTTGTCGTAATTTTTATTTGTCCTAATTTGTATATTTATTTTTCATAATTTTCATTTGTCCTAATTTCCGTTTGTTCTAATTTTCATTTGCCTAATAGCCATTTGCCATAATTTTCGTTCTTCCAAATTTTCGTTTGTCCTAACTTTCATTTGTGCTAATTTTCGTTTGTCCCAATATTCATTTGTTCGAACAGCCATTTGCCCTAATTTTTATTTATCCTAATCGTCATTTTTTATAATATTTATATATCCAAATTCTTATTTGTCATAGTTTCTATCTATCCGAATTGTCATTTGTCACAATCTTTATTTGTCCGATTTACCATGTGCCATAATTTCTTTGTAACCGAAATCCCATTTATCCTAAATTTTATTTGCCCGAAGGAACATCCGTCCTAACAATAATGGCGCGAAATTCAAATTTAAAATTCTGATTAGATGAATGTGAATTTCGCGCCATTATTGTTAGAGCGGATGTACCTTCGGGCAAATGAAATTTAGGATAAATGAGAATTCGGTTACAAAGAAATTATGGCACATGGTAAATCGGACAAATGAAGATTATGACAAATGACGATTTGGATAAATAGAGATTATGGAAAATAGCGACTTGGATAATTATGAATTATGAAAAATGACTTTTTGGACGAATGCATATTAGGGCAAATGAAAATTAGGACAAATAAATATTACAACAAACGTCAATTCAGATAAATGAAAATTATAACAAACGAAAATTAGGACAAATTAAAATAAGGACAAATGGCTAATCGAGTAAAGGAAAGTTTGGAGAAACAAAAATTAGGTCAAATGAAAATTATGACAAATGATAATTCGGATAAATAGAAATGATGGCATATGGCGATTCGGATAAATCAAAATTATGACAAGTGAACATTCGAATAAATAGGCATTATGGCGAATGGCAATTTGGATAAATAAAAATTATGGCAAATGATTATTAGTTACATGAATTTCAGTCAAATGAAAATTATGACAAATGAATTTTAGGGTATATTCTTACGCCTCGTACTCTTCTTGGGGAAAAGGATAATATTCTTGGGAGAATAATTCCGTATTTCAGAATTTTCTTGTGGCTACGTTCCAATACCCTGAAGAAAAATTACTTTCGTTTGACTTAATTTATGCAGACATATTATTGCAGAGAGTAATATTTTCATTAAATAATAGGGTCGTTTCCGCAGTTAAAGTAAAACATATAATAATCATTAATTCGGGTTTAATTATTATGCAGACTAATTACTTTACGATTGCAGAACGATCCGCCAGTACCTCTATATTATCGACCGATATATTCAGTGTGCAATATCTTGGCTACAAAGTGTGTAAAAATATTCAGGGGAGGGGGGTGGATGAATATTAATAACGTATCGTCGAAAGCACTACCGGTCCCTTGTATGCCGACGAACCACCCTTGTCACGATCATCAATCGCAAAAAGGTCCAGCCCTTCATGCTTTCGTAGCTTTTTATTATTTAACAAAATAGGCTTCGAAAATATAAATTATCTTGAATTTATTGTTAGATCATATTGCCGGAATGAAGTCGAATGTAAAAATGATAATTTCAAACTCATCTTTTTATATGTACTTCTTTTGCTTCTCATCTTCACATTCAATTCTAACAATCAAACAGTTTGAATTTCAATTTGAATTTTGTTGCTTAATATAATTAATGAGTTGATTAAATATATTCACATTACCTTTTCATTTTAATTTATCAACTTTGTTTTTACCTTTTTAGTTTAGTCATTTGTTTCGACATCATCGTTAGCTTCATTTTCATTGATTAAATTTAAATTATTTACTTCCACACTCCTACTCGTCAGAATTTTATTGCTTCTACTTTCATGATTTGTTGCTTTTCCGATATTTCTGTCAACTTCAATTACTCGTACCCTCTCAGTTGGGATTACAATTACTTTTTCGAATAATTGCAACACTTCTTTTACCTCGAATCATTTGTTTAAATAGCAAAATTTTCATGTATTCATTTCAACTTCAATATTTCTACTCACTACTATAGGACTATAATAACAGGAGATACTGTAATACATAATGTCACGTCCCATGACGTTATTTGATAAATATAGTAAATATTATTATTAAGAATATCGAAATCCAGCCTATTATAAACTTATTGGTTATATACGAACTACATGTGGAAAGCCTTATTATGAAATTATGTAATCGAAGGAAATATGATTTTCTCTCGGATCTATAGCAAGCTTATTACAAGCATGTATTTGGAATCCTCAAGAAACCTACCAAAACATAGGAAAGATTCAGAAGGAGGACCTGGGGTACAGGAAAGAGTCTGTATGACTCACATTCTGAAGGAAGACTGGAGGTATACCAAAGAGTCTGTATGAGTGACTAACTGTATTCACACTCACACTTTAACATTCAGAAGGAGGACGCGAGGTCCAGGAAAGAGTCTGTATGACTCACGTTCGGAAGGAAGACCGGAGGTGTACCAAAGAGTCTGTATGAGTGACTAACTGTATTCACACTCACACTTTAACATTCAGAAGGAGGACCTGGGGTACAG
>JBAGKK010378318.1:0-18601 GCA_037177015.1 Euceroptres primus
ATTTGTTTGAATCAAACAAACATTTGTTTGACCCCATATCAACGTTATAATTTGTTTGATTCAAAAAAATTTTGTTTAAATCAAACAAATATTTTTCTGAGTGAAGTTGGAATTTTTAATTTAAATTTAATCGGCAAATAACGAAGTATATAAAATACGTCGTAATTTCTAAACGATTCCGTCATGATTAATTATACGTGATTTAACGATATCAGACTGCGTGGCTAATTCAGTCTAAAATTTAATATTCAGAAATTGTGCAGTGATGCACTGACTCGTGGAGAATTCTGATTAACAATTAATCTCCCCTCATGTATGACTGAATTAGTGATTTATTAGATCCTCTACTGGAAATATCCAAACTAAGCATACATCCTGAAACTATATCCATACTGTTAATAAATAGTAATAACCATTGTCACTAATGTACATAAAAATTTTAGAGACGAGAATTCAACGTCGTAACTAGATTTCTCCACCGTAAAACGAAAATGAAGTAGCAAAAGCTCAAAATCGATTAAACGATTAAGTTTTAAGTACTTCTCTATACATAACAAAACTTGCTAACCAGTACCTGCAGAGGTGTGATAAAGATAAGCCATTGGTTCTTTGGAAGTTACAGGTACTTGTGTATCTTTGAAGAACATTAATCGGAATCGACTAGATTATTCATATCGATATTCCTGGTCCCAACTCATCAGGATTTGCTGAACTAAACACATAAAGAGCGGATGTTAACTTTACGAGTGTAAATTAACAAGAATAGAGCCAAAGCTGTTGATTAATTACATAGTCAAATTCAACCAAACCAGAGGTAGAAATTACAGTATTGATCTCGATTTGTAATCTCTATTGAGAATAGTATTTGTATTCAGTGATAAAGCAATTGGAAATTTCGAAATTGAACGTATTTAAACATTATAAGCATTCATAATTGGGAGCAAAACATCATTTTTGAAAAGTTCATCGATGGTAAAAAAATTAATTTGCCTGAAAAAATTAGGTCAAAACTAATTAAGCAAACAATGTTGACAATAGAGGAAAATATTAATTGAACCTAATAAACGGAATTTCGGAGTGTATCTCGAAAATCTTGATATCATTTATCATTTCAAGACTCTGACACTTAATCCGAGGAAACCTGCACACTAGATGAGATAGAGGAGCTTAAGCGGATGAACTCGCGGTGAATTTAATTACGTGAATAAACGATTTAATGGAACATGGGACGAAAGAATCGATTGCTGGAAAACGATTAAACTGCGAGAGTACCAGAAAAGTGCCTGCACCAGAAAAGTGCAAAAATGCGATATTTGAATCCTTTAAAATAGAGCAGTCGTAAACCATGTATCTCTCTTATCTCTTTCGTTTATAGCAAATTCATCTTTCTTCGTACCGTCTTCCGATTCGTTAAATTTTATGTAAGAAAGCGTGTTCTCTTTCCGTTCGTCATTTATGATGCCGCTATGACGATGCAAATTTGGTGAGATATTGGCGATATTCCTGTTCTCAGGAATAATATAATTCATCAGGAAATAAATATTTCCATAGGCACTCAAGGGAATTTTTCACCTACTGAAATAAAAGTAAATGTGCCGTTGAAAGATTAAAATTAATTAACTCTAATAATCATACTTCCTAAAATGTCAATAATTAAATTTCCTGAAATTTAGAAACCTCAAATACATCCTCCTATTTTGTATAAATTAGATTTTCTAAAAAGAGTCATATCTTTCCGCAAAATTTGAATATCAGATAAATTATTCATGTAATTCGCTCGAATGTGTCACGCTTCCGTTTCTTTCAGAGCTTTTCTCAAGCATGAGATTTTTTCATGCTGAAGAAAAATCTTCTTGTTTGACATTTTTATGAAACATTAGATTTTTATATTAAAACAGCTGAAAATCTCCTTAATTATGCATATTAGATTTTTATATCACCGGATTCATGCGAGAAAAATTTATTCCCTGAAAATATCTAAATTAAGGAAGTGCAACCAAACTTAAGCTTAAAGATGTACTCGCAGCGCGTCAATGACGAAGACTTACTACACTCAGAAAAATATTTGTTTGATTCAAACAAATTATAACATTGATATGGGGTCAAACAAATGTTTGTTTAATTCAAACAAATTCTTTACTTGTCCTAATTTATTTAATTAGAATAAATTTTTATTTAGATCGAATAAATCTTTTGTCTAAATTAAGTAAAGTTCTTGTTTGCTTTAAACATTTTTTGTTTAAAATGAAGTAAAGATTTTGTTTTTTTTTAACTTTATTCAATTTTATTAATAATTTTTTAAAATTTTCCATTTTGTGGTTAACAAGTGTTAAGTGTAATACGCCACTTTTTTTAGACTACCTGTTGGGATGCGTAACGTCAGTACTGTAAACTGTAACATGTTTCAGTCGCCTTTATATTCAGTATGATTGTAGTCTTTATTGTGAGAAAGATCCTTCTGCGCTGTTAGTGTTTTTCTAAGGAACTATTGTATGCGGATTATAATTTTTGTTTAAATCAAACAAATATTCTTATAAACTCAAATGAATTTAATTTAAGCAAATCCTTTATTTAAGTCAAACAAATTGTACCAAACAACTTATTTGTTTCGATTAATCAGGTAGATATTTTTCATTTATTAAAATGAAATAAATATTTTGTTCATTGAAACAAAAAATTTGTTTCTTTCAATAATATGATATCAAACAAATGTTTTTGTTTGATTGAAACAAATTTTTTTCTGAGTGTATTTTATTTACACTGTTAGAAAATTCTTGAAATTTGAACCAACACTTTTCATTTCCTGAGATTGAAAATTTATTTACTTGCGGTAAAATTTCGTTCACTGTGGTTGAAAATTCATTTACTTTTGGTTGAAAATTTATTCATTTTGGTTGAAAATTCATAATTACTTTTGGTTGAAAATTTATTTAGTTATGGTAATTGAATAAAACTTCAAGTAAACTTATTGAAGCTTTTTCTAACAGTATGTTTTAAAAACTACTTGAAAGATTCTTGAATTTTTAAGTTATGTATTAAAAAGAACGTGTATTTTAAACACAAAGTGTATTTAAATTCCTGAAAATTGGATTCTCTATATTTGTCGTGCAATTTGGCGAAAATGATAGAAACTTTTTTCTGAAAAAAAGAATTTCATCCTCGCCTAAATACACAAAGAGGTGTATACTTACACCTATCCGGAGGCAATGTTCTGGTTTCGAACGACGCGACGTTATAAACCGAGTAGAATGCGAGTGGAATACAAAGTTGGAGAGACGTGTGTGGTCTCGAAACTAAGAGACAAAAAGGGGGTTGGACAAGTACGCTCGGTCCAGCGAGAAACCGATGTCGATCCTTTATCGCTCTTCTAACCGACCCTCGTAAGTATCGCCCCTTCCGTATCGCCTTGCACTGGTCCAATTTGCAGACCGAAATTTACGGTCGGCTCACGTCGAGGGACCGAAAAAGAAGCGTCTCTTTCCGCGATATCACTCGTTACTGCCAAGACTACACTCCATTTTCCACCGGACTTCCGTTCACTGACAAGAACTGCGGTTTTACCCAAACCACACTCTATGGAGTCGACTTGTCTTAGAAAAAGTGGATTTACAAAAATACACAGCTTTTAACAAGCTCAAATACCCTTGGAAAAATACTCTTCACCCAATCGACGATTTATTTATAGTTCTCTTTTTTTTTTACGAAAAAATTGTATGGAAATTCATATGAAAATCTTTAAGAAATAACATTTTATAAGAAAAGCCTCTCCTCTCATTTATCGAAAAAAAAAGCTTCAAAAATATAGAAATCTGTAATCATCACGAAAGGACCCCGCACATGACGTGAAGAAAAAAGGTCTCGATGGATTTTACTGACATTAATTTATTTTGTATTTTTTAGTTGAAAAAAATAAAACAAAGTTGGGAAAAGGACTTTTTCCGATTATAACTAGTTTTTATTCTGCGGGATCTTTTGTTAAATTCTGAAATTAGGATATTTCCATAAATTGAAAGTTTGAAGATTTAAAATTTGAATACTTTAAATGTTATAATTTTTAATTTATAATTATTCATTGTATAAGGTTAAAGGTTCATCGAAAACTTTAAACGATGGCCTTCAATCAAACACAAATTTCCACTCTTGAAATCGACTGCTCCTATTTGAGAAGACGTAACTCATTTTTGTGTATTATCAGACGGGCGTCAGTCCGGCTTGTAGCGCCTGACTTACGCCCGTCTGAAAATGCGCAAAAATGAGTTACGTTTTTTCAAATAGGAGCAGTCGAAATATTGCATCAACCACTTCTTTCATCAATCTATCTTTTTTTTCTCTCAAGTTGAAGATCGATCATCGCATCGCTGTGAGTTTCCATGCCTCGTTGATTCCGCGGCGCGTTTTCCACTACGCTAAACTTGGCGAATTTTCTAAACCGTTTACCTTTCGCGTGCACGCGAACCGTGTACAGAAACCGATAGAAACGAGACTTCAGGGTACTTGAGTGAAAATTAAAAATCTGCTTACGCGAGGAATCCTCTCGATATGTCGCTTTGCTTCCCACGATCTCCTATTTCTCATGTCAGGGAATGTATCTGATCAAGGGTGAGATTGAGGTGTGCATATATCCAAAATAGGAGAGAATTAGATGACATACCCGCTTCTATTTCCGGTTTGAAGATACAATTTTTATTTCAGAATTGTTTCCTCAAAGAGAAAAAAAATCTGCTGTTTTTACTAGTGATGCACCTCGAGACAATAAAATCTTGATCTTGCTTCATACCGCTCGAAATTTCGAGAATATTTTTAACCAACATTCTTGAACAGTTAATATGAATTGATGTTTTTGGGTAGGGGTTAAATCGAGGAAAGTGAGAGGTAAAGGTAGGTGGTAGAGGTGCGGTGTCGCGATGCGTTGTAACTTGTCGCAAGGCGAGTTAAGCAAGTCGAATGAGAGGAATCATGAAGGTAAGGCACGTAAATTGTGAAGGTAAGGCACGGAGTAACGGGCGCGCCGTTACTGTATTCAGACAACTTCGCATCTTTCCAAATACATGTGTTGTTATGCAAACACAAAAGAAAATTTAACCGATATATTTGGGTAAAATTTATCCTTTGAAGTTAATTTTTGTTGCAGATAACTTTTACCCTGGAATCGAGGTAAACTTTATCCTTTATTTTAAAAAAAATTGCATATTTTTTTATTGGCATATTTTTTTTAAAATGACATATGCCATTTACTCAAAATGAATTAAAAACCGAAGGTTATCATTACTTTTTAATTTTTAACTATGTCAAATGCTTTAGCGTTTCTTTTTTAATTGAAGTTTCCTTCTTATCCAAAGTCTTCGAAGCTGCCAAAGTTGGTACCGAGTCCTAATTTGAAAATAAAAATTATTAAAAAATACTCGGTTTTAATGCACAATTATTTTGTTTTTTGTATTATTTCATTCCTTAACAATTTTTTTTTAGAAATGATTGTACTGTAACTGGAATCGAACTCAGCGACCTGTATCATTCCGATTACCCAATGCGAGATATCTGATCTCGAAGTTGTGGGATGGCATCAAAAAAGGACGAATCCCCTCGTGGACCTGCTGACGACTCCCATGTTCTAGATTCGTCTAACTTCGGTTCTTGATATCTGGTGATTCGTTTTAATCCAAACGATATTTTACTAGATGTTTCGGACAGTTTATTTTTTTACAGATAAAGAAGTAAAGCAGAGTTATAAAACAAAAAAGGCGAAACAAGAGGGTGAAGGGTTTTTTCCCCTCTTCTCTGTTCTTGGTGAAACGAGGCTAAAGGAAACGCCTTTTCGAAATTTTTGGAAAACTTCGAGAACGAATTTTAATATTATTATCGTGATTATAAAAATGAATACAATTTAGAATTTAAAAAAATTATTGAACATTAAAATAACTCGAACCGATTGAACTTAAAAATTAAAACCGATTAAATTTTCATTCAACGATCGGTTTCTTTGAAAGAGAGGTTGATGAAAGAGGAGGTTGGTTGCGTTGAAATCTATATGTATGTGTGTCTAATTGAAGGTTAGGCCTCCGATAATGAGGTACGTTAATCCATTATCCTCTCTGATACTCGAAACGCAAATGCGCGACACGTTCTCCCTTGAATGGGGGTCATTTTCCTGTTTGGCCGTTCTACTGTTTGCCTGTAGGTGGTTTCGTGTATAGTGGACCTTAACAAGTCTATTTCAAATCCGCAATTTCACCCCTACGGTCAGCCGATTGCAACTGGTCGGAATTACATGGAGAATCATATGAAGACTTCATTCAAATTTCACAAGTATCACAGATGTCACTAAATTTTTTAATCGCCACATTGAATTTTCAAAGCATAAAAGTTTGGTATAATAGAGCGAAAGTTGTTCTTTAAATATTAATTTAAAATGAATCTTCACCAATAAGAAAATCAGAAAATCATATTCAAGATTAAGTAGCCTTGAAATATCTACCAAATATTGTTGTGCAACAAAAGTTGATGGAAAATTTTTCAAGGATTTACTTTAATAAAATTTTGGTTGGATACGAAATTGGGAAAAACAAAATCCATTTTATCTTTGATTGAACACTCTAGTGATTTAAACTATAAACTTTAGTACCACTCACTCTATACGATCGAAATTATAAAGCTTGAAATTCCGAAATGGATTTTTTTGAATCAGAAGTCTTTTAAATACGAGATGAATACAATTTCGTATAAAGATCTCGTCGTTAGGAACATTTTAGAATCCTTCTTTTCCTAATTACCTTTTATAATACGGTTACGACATTACGGATCAGCCACGCCAAGACTTTAAAAACTCAATCTTGTTAGCGAAATCTGAAGGATGCTTGGAAAAGAAAATCGTTTAAAAAACCGAAAGTACTCATGAACTCTAAACATCTACTTATCCATAGAGCTTCAGATGAAAGGAGTTTTATTTCATTTTTTTATCAATCTGATGTTCCTTTTCCAATTAGTGTTAATGATTCGTGAGGAAAAGTCAGTCGTGTGAAAGGTTGGAAAAGTTTTAATACAGTCCAAGTTTCAGACTTTGATTTTTTTTATTAGAATTTGCATTCAAAGAAAAAAGTTGACGCGGTAAGGACCTGGATGATTTTAAATGCAAACAAAAGTTCCGGTAGTTCTGGAAGCGATTGAATAATTAATGATTTTAAATCTCCAGACGGTCCAAAGACTTCTTTCAAAAGAAGATTGAGAAATAATTTATTTGAGTCCAAGGGATATATACTTGAAAAATACTGTTTAATTTTATAAATATTGTGTAGGTATTGAAACTTGTTCATTGTAAATAGTTATTATATACATACTTTTATTTCCAAAAAAGTATTATTTGAGAAAATATAATCATAGCAGAACTGATTTATTTATAAAAAAAATCTCTAAGCCTTTCTATATATTTTATCTGTCAATTCTTGAACCAAAAAGATACATAAAGCATTTAATGTCTCGAGAGTGAAAAGTGATGATGATATGTATCCTCAGAAAATTTATTATCTAGTATGTCAAGAGTTATTCAATTTAAAAAAATATTAATCAGGAAAGTAAATCAATATTGCCTTCATTCTATTTTTCAAAATGTTATAAAACTCACATTAAATATAACTTTTTGTGGATATAATAAAATATGTATTTAACAGGCGCGCGGGGTAAGTCTCAATCGTGGGGGGGGGGGAGTTGAGTAGCGTTTACAGAACATGACGACTGAGACTTACGCCGCGCACCTGTTAAGCTTGGTCCTTCTAATTCATACGTTCATGGTTAAACTATCTGATTATCGGTAATTTTTCACTGACACAGATTTAAAGAGTATGAATTCAAGTTTTAAACATCCAATCTTGAAAATTTTTAGAGTAAAGTGTCCTACATTAGCAAAATATCCTAATTCTCTCAAAATTCATAAGAATTCGGTCTTTTGCAACGCACCTGATGTGTAAGATTTGTGAAGGATCTAAAAATGTCGCTTTCGACTCAGTTGTAATCGTCGATACA
The DNA here is from genome assembly GCA_037177015.1 of Euceroptres primus. NCBI lineage: Eukaryota > Metazoa > Arthropoda > Insecta > Hymenoptera > Figitidae > Euceroptres > Euceroptres primus. The sequence goes on from JBAGKK010378318.1 coordinate 8,014, forward strand.
CGTTTATAATCGAACACTTTCTCCACGTGCGTGTGGCCTGCTTACGCGAATAAAAATGTCCATCTAGAAAGTGAAAACACATACGTTGCTGACAGAGAGGAATGAAAACGTCTAGTTTGCTAGGTTCTTAGGCTTCTCCGTTACAATTATGGAGGTCGGCAACCTACCGTCTTAAGAAAGCGATTACATGTCTCCAAGTTCTATTCTGGCAAACTGCTCTGTGAAATCAAGTCGATTGTCGCACGTCAACTAATCGATTCGGAGAACTCTATTATATCAATTTAGCCGATATTTGGAGTTTCCTTAAAAACCCGACTGTAAACTTTCTTCCACCGTTGTTATAATAACGTAGTTATTTCAATTGGAAACATTTATTTGGTCATTCATATCATGAAACAACTAAAACGAATTCTGGATGTTTGTAATCGTTTAATTGTCAATCTTTGAAGATACATCCTACGTACGTTTCAACCCAAATGTGGGTCTTTCTCATGGTGAAAAACAAAACCTCTGTTGAAATTAAAAAGAATAAAGATAAAAATGTTTACAAAGTATAATTAAGTCGAATAACGGATAAATTTACCTTTAGTAGTGATAAAAAAATACATTAAATTCGCTGAATTATAACGATGTTAAAATTTTGTAGTCAATATTATTTATCCGATAAAAGGTCATTTTTGTAGACTTTATCAAGTAAGAAACATTTTGTAGAAATAAGAATTAATTTAAAATTATAAAATTGAAACCTCAAAAGATTGAAGAGGCTTCAATATAACAAATTAGAGAAGTTACATCTTAATTACAACTGGTAATGTATTTTGTACGAACTAACATAGCCTTTCTTATCGCACATTGTAAACTGTCTGTACTTTGAATATGACGTAGTATATGTTTGTCTGGACAAAATACGTTACCAATTGTAATTAAGATGTAGTTAATTTGTTATATTGAAGCCTCTTCAATCTTTTGAGGTTTCAATTTTATAATTTTAAATTAATTCTTATTTCTACAAAATGTTTCTTACTTGATAAAGTCTACAAAAATGACCTTTTATCAGATAAATAATATTGACTACAAAATTTTAACAGAGTTATAATTCAACGAATTTAATGTATTTCTTTATCACTTTTTCAAGTAAATTTATACGTTCTTCGACTTAATTATACTTTATAATAGTATATTATGTTACAAGATAGCAATGACCCCTTTGATAGCCACCGAGTCCGATGTTCTTAGTACGAGGCTGTCAAAGGGTTGCTGTCGAGTGACACACGATATTTTATGCAAAGTCGGACGATTTCCGCGTCTTTCCGTGGGTATTCCGGTAGTATAATGGTATCTTTGCTGCGGGACACCAATATTCGAAAATCATAAGTGTGCGCCTGTACGTTTTCTATAGAATCAACAACATTTTTTTGGTCAATCAACCAAATTTTGGCTTTTTTAACAAACCTTTTGTTGAACCACTTAAAATTTTGTTAATTCAACCAAAACCAATATTTTTTTGATTTAAAAAAATTTTTGCTAATTCAACAAAAGGTTTGTTGAAAAAACCAAAATTTGGTGGGTACGACCAAAAAATTATGTTTATTCTAGAGCAAACAAATAATTTTATTTTCCGCATCAAACAGTTTTCTCAGTGAAATATCCCCTTTAACCTACAAAAAAAATGGGAACTAAAGCCCTCAAAAGATTGCGAATTTATCGGCGATTGTGCGAAAGCTCTCGGATTTCCGCTTCAATAAGGCTTTACTCCAAAAAAATGTTCCATTTTTTCGTTCATGTCTAAAATGAACGAAAAAATTGGTTCCTCTCTCTGCTATATATTCAATTAATAAAAGTTAGAAAAAGAGAAAAGTGGGATTCTATCTTCAATTTCGAAACAGGTATATTCAGAAAAATTATCTACTGAAAATGTGATGAAAATAAGTGATTTGTAAGCGGTTAGAAATCACGAATTTTTTAGAATGGATACAGTTTTGTTTGCTTCGAGTCTTATACTCAGAACTTGGACTATTCTGATGAAATGCAGAGAACAACGAAGTCTCAGTCATTGGTACAGCTTAGGTCGGCAGGAAATCGCAAATATAAGGTGAGCGAGTGTTCCGAACTTTTAACTGACTCATCGTATTTTTAGTCTTGAATACTGGGAAAGATAGAGATGAGCCAAAGATACTTCCAGATGACTCAATGCATTCTTACGGATAGTGGAACGTCATCATGAGGCTGGTCAATATTCTCTTCAAAGATGATCGAATTTTATTTCTGAAGAAGTAAATTTGAAGATTTTTATCAATCAGTCAGAAATTTCTGAGGATAAATCCGTCTGACTTTTTTCCTGGATTGTAGACTGACTATTGAAAATTAGATTCTGATTGTTTATAAAAAAGACAATCGAATGTCAAGAGAGAACAGTGATAAAGGATTTTGAATTATTTTAGCAGGAAGCATGCAAATTTAGAGCTATAAAAGCAAATTCAAATAATACTATGCCTCCATTATTACCAAAGTTGTCTGAACTGGTTGCATTTATATCATCTGGCTCTCAATTACCATACGGAAATTTCCAAACCAAATAGGTTCAAGTTCCAAACAAAATTCAAAATTTTTCTTTTGCTGAGAATTTCAATTGGCAATGTACGCGAAATATAGAATATGTACGGTTTATCATATATCATTAGACATTAATATGATATTTCAATGCTTCAACAAATTTTGCAAACCTGAATCTCAAAAATCGAAAACTTGGAAGTTTTAAAATAGTACGTTGTGATACAAGTGCAAAAAGGCGAACATTTGATGAAGGTTGTGAAGTTGGCTGAACGAGCCGGAAGCAAGTATTACAGGTACACGAGCCAAGACGAGTGTGCCTGCGACACGAGCTTCCGGCGAGTGTTGTCAACTTCACAGGCTTCGTCGATGTCCGCCTTTTTGCAGTCGTGCAGCATTATACTTTTTGCAACGAATGCACAAAAGTCTGCGTTTTTGTCCATGAAAAATTTTCTCCCGCCAGGCGGCGCGTTGGTAGGGCTCCATAGGTAACTAAAGTGTTAAAAAAGTGTGCGAAAAGTCTCTAGAGTGTTAAAAAAGTATGCGAAACTTTTTGTGCACGAGCCAAAAAGTGTTACAAAATGGATATTTTCATGGTTTGTTTTTTCGTGAAAATTGGGAAATATCAAATGAACATTTTTACATGAAAATTTATCTACACCACCACTCGGTTTCGCCAAGTTGACATTGGACTGGCGTGAAATGTGTTTTTCCAGCAGGAAATGAACGACCAGCCGGTAGTGTCCGGTCGACAATTTTTTTACCCTCAACACCAATCAGATAGATCCCAACAGCGTTAAAGCGAGGTGCTCGTTTTAGCGATTCCGAACAGCTCTGGACACTTGTAAGTCAGCATGCACACACATACACACACACTGTTGTAGCTCTAATTTCCGTCAAATAGGTTAGGTAGTCGAATCCGAATTTCATCGCACGTCGCATTCGTCGATGCGTTCGTTCGTATTCGTCCACGGTTTGTGCATTCGTGGACCAATTTCCCTTCGTCCTCACACCAAGATACATTAATTACCGGCTGGTAAAATCTATGTTGACCGTAAAACGACATGGCAATTACCTCCAAAGGGAAGACTCCAAATCACAAATTTGGAAGCTGCTCCTTCTAATTTGAATCTTGATGACGACCAATCGAGTTACCTTGTGCAAACTCCCAATATCTTTCGATTAGCCCTTCAGACATCTATATCTACTTCTCTAATACCAAATGACCAAACACCACGATTTTGTTTACAGAATTTCATGGATCACAGCGGTTCAGAAGTTTTTATATGATATTATATTCATATTTATATTATATTTTTATATTATTTTTATATTCCTGGTTCCTGGTTTTGCTTTTCGAGCAGAGCGTTATGCTCTTTCTCATTTCTTAAAATTTGTTTAATTTTTCTATCACTTAACTATAAATTTTTGCATTTTACACATTGTTATCCTAATTTATTGTTGTTTTTCAATTTCAAATTCTAAATATGTTTCACCGAATTTTACAAAAATTCACGTGCCGATATATTATGACTAGACCCATTATGATTTTAGTTGATTGATATTCCCCTGAAGAGGAGATCAGTCAGATCTCGAAACGTTGGGAAATTTTACACCAATAAATTGTCTGATTGACGTCGTTTCTTAAAAATTCAATATTTTATATGATGTTATTTTCAATTTATAAATAATTATTATAATTGTGCATGTATATGTGTTTATTGCTAATTTCTCTAAACAATTGTGCAATGGCAGCCAAAAAATACGTACTTATTGAATTTGGAAGTGCACTGTTAGAAATAATCTTAAATTTAAGATATACATAATTTTTAATATTACTGTACACTTGAATGTACATGTATCTTAATTTTAATATACTGTATCTTGGCTGACGATTAATATACAATGTACATTAAACTTACTACACATTTATATTAAAACTAATACATTTTGTATTCGTTTATATTACTCATTTATAATATACAAAAATAATATATAATTTATTATATATTATAATTATACATATAATATATTATAATTTATAATATATAACATTTATGTAATATAACACATTTATATTAAAACTAATACATTTTGTATTAGGGTTAAGATACTTTTGTATTAAATTTAATATGCGTGTGTGTATTAGATTTCAACGTCCGTACTGCATATTTACTTCATAAACCGTATATGAAGTTTAATACAGATTTTTTTGTAACACATGCACGGTATGTACGACTTTCAACGTATGTTTAGCGTACGAAAAGTTGACAATTATGAAGCGATATGGGAAAGTGTTTTTAATATTATACTTTTTCTATACTTTTGTAAGGGAACTACACGGAAAAAAAATGTGACTATAATATCAAGAACACTGGTCATGCTTTTGTAGCAGGTTTTATTCTTGCTATCCTAGTGCAAAATTCGCACATTTTAAGCAGGGATCCCTTCATGCTAAAAAAGTACAAAGTTTCATGATTTTAAAGTAGTTGTGCCTTGCGAAAATAGCTCGAACTTCACCTTGCTATGGTTGCAAGAAACTCATCCTATTTCAGCAAGAGTACTCTTGCAAATGAGATGTTAGGCCACGCCTACCTACAAACCTAGCGCCTAAATGCAAGCGCCGATAGACGTGGCCTAATATCTCTTTTGCAAGAGTACTTTTGCTGAAATAGGATGAGTTTCTGGCAACCATAGCAAGGCGAAGTTCGAGCTACTTTCGCAAGGCACAACTGCTCTAAAAACATATGATTCTAGTAATAATGGCATGCGCTTGATTCTTTTATAGTATAAGACATTCCATGCCAAAAATGCATGAGTGATGCCAATATTGGTATAGAACTTCATACCAATTTCGCACATTAAGTTCCGTGCTGTAATAGTAAGAGCTCAGCTTACTACAATAGTCAAATTTGTCAAATTTGTCAAATAGTCTACTTTTGTAGGGATGTGCAAAGTAACAGATACGGGTCGGCTTGCGGATTGTCGGATTAACCTGAAAACCCGCATCCAATCCGCAAACCCGCAATCAGCCCGCAAACGTAAAATCAATCTAAATATCATTTTCTTACGGAAAGTTCCCCGTGACAATAAGCTACTGGTATGGAAACTTCCGTAACAATAGATTTTTCTTACGGAATTTTTTCCGTAAGAAATAACTATTATTACGGAAATTTCCGTAACAATAGACTATTATTACGGAAATTTCCGTGACAATAGGTTATTCTTACGAAAAATTTTCTGTAACAAAAGACTATTATTACGGAAATTTCCGTAACAATAATTTATTCTTAGGGAAATTTTTCGGTGATAATAGGTTATTTTTATGGAAATTTCCGTAACAATAAGAAAAAAAATATCGCATGCGACATTTGCAGAAACTAGGTAGATCTGACTCGTGTGAAGTTAGCCAGCACTCGCCGTCGGCACGTCTTCGTCTCATCTTCAACTCGCCTACGACTTGCCTTTGGCTCGTGCTGCACACTTCACACTTGTTCTGGAACTGTCTACTTTCCGCACTTGTCGCACAATATACTATTCTAACAGTATACTTTCAACTTTTTGAGTCCCATCAATATCGGTGATCCATAAAAGATGTGTCCTTCTCTTGTAAACCAACAATTAAATTATGAAAATATTTTATGAGAGGCTTTATAATATTTCCCAATAAAAAATTGTAATAATACATTTAAGTTAAGGAAAGGGAGAAATTCCGACTGCAAATATTTCCGAACAAAAAATTGGTCTACTAAAAATTAACAACATATACAAATTTTCGGCTGCTAAAATTGCTGACAAGAATTTAGATTTCTGAATTATGAAGTTACAAAAATTAAAATTTTCAACAAACTAAATTCCCGAAATCAGTCTGCTAAAATTCTCCAGAAACTTAAAAAATCCTCAGTGGTCTTACATCCCTGTCTAATATGTAATAAAAACCTTTGGGACTCTCTAGAGTTTTCTAAAATCCTTCATGAAATCTTCTAGATTTTTCCAAAATCTTCTAGAATTTTCTAGGATATTTTTAATTTTCCATGTACTTGTAGATTCGTTGAATCTCCTCCTAAAATCCTTCAAAATCCTTTAGAATCTTCAAGATTTTTTAAAATGTTTCACAATCTTCCAGAGATTTATTGATTCTTCCAGAACTCAGTAAATCATGGGACATTATTTCAATATCCACACTGAGAAACTTTATATCAGAATTAATGATAATTAGAATCTCGTATATTACTGTTTGAAAATCGGTAAAAACAAGACTTTTTAAGACATTCGTATTATCGTACCAAAGTTTAATTTTATCATAACAGTCTTTCATAAGTTGAAGAAGAAAAATTATTATTTAGAATACGAAATACTACAAATCTCCATTCCGAAAATTGAGAATAGCAGAAATCGATACGATAATTCTTAGTTTTTCGTATAGTTTTGTTTGAAAATTTTCCCGAACGCTTCCGACCAATTCCACTTTGCACCGAATCTAAAGCGTAAACTATTTAAATTTTATCTCATGTTACCAAAAAGAAGCAATCCATAAGCAGTGACAATTTGCTTGGTTTAATATATGTATAAAAAAAATTCAAACTTCTCCTCTCAAGTATGCGTGAAATAGTTTATATAAGCGATTGTATAGAATAGTGATAGGTTTGTATATGCGAATAATTATAGTTAGGTTAATTTAGATGAAAATATAGTGCGTAATCTCTTTGAGTAAATTCAGAAATAGGTGTTCGTGTACCAACGTGTCTATTTGTATGGTCCCATCACGGGTTATATTTTTCCACCACTTTTGAAGTTAAATCCTTTTAGTGAAGTGAATAATTTTTCATATACTGGTTTTCAGATTTTCCTATTCTTTCTACGAGAATTTAAAAAGATTCTTTCAGTTAGTGCTACATCTTTTCCATTTATTAAACCGAAAATAACTTTGCCAGTTGAAAAGCACTATATCAATTTTTAATAAAAATACCCCGTTTTCCCTATTCTCAAACAGTAATATACGAAACTTTAATTCAGATTTATTATTTATTCTAATAAAAAGTCGCTCAGTGCAGCGATATTTTTTTGATCTGAAGTGAACCATTGTTCTATTGACACAGTATTTTGTTTTTCTACTTCTCATTTTGCAGCAGATTAAAATGATACCCAGGGGTTTTCTGTGAATCTTCTAAAACCCCCCAGCATTGTCTAGAACCTTCTAAAATTTCCCAGGATTTTAAAAAACTTTTACAGAGATATTCAGACTTTTGCAGTGTTCTAAAATCTTCTAAAACACCCCAAAATCTATTATGATTTTTCAAAATATTCTAGACAGTTTCAGCATCTTTTAGAATCCTCAAAAATCATTTAAATTCTGCCCTAAATTTCTAATGTCTTCTAGTCTTTACCAGACTTTTTGCTTAAGGGCATCCCTCAACATCGGCGGTTGACGCAAACCCAGATTACAGCTGTAAATATGAAGTGTTTGGTCTAATTTTTTTACCATATAATCTAAAGGTAATTTTGTCGGCTGGTACTGAGGCCTTTTCCGAAAAACTTTGGTTGTTTGTTTAAAAAAGCTCAAAATTTCGTGCCCCTGTTATGCGGCAACCGCCAGTTTTGATGAGCGAACAGCTAAGTAGGTTCCCTTCTTTTTGGAATCAAGCGAGTAGAAGGGAGCGTCTGATAAGGAAGTTTCAGGTATTACCCGAATTTCTAGAGAATGCAGTTTTTTGCAAGGACATTGTTAAGGGTAAAATGAGGGTATGTAAGTGTTGCCTCTAGGACAGAGTACAGAAACGATGCGTTTCTTTTAAACTTCTCAGATGCATTATCTCATTCACCATTAGTGTAACAGTTTATTTGCAAAAATTTCGAAAAACCGTATAAATATTATATTGAAATCATTGAAGGTCAAAGATGACAATTGTTTATGAAGTTCTTCTAATTAATATCAAATAATCCAATTTGGAGTGAACCAAATCAGAAGTAAAACACTAAAAGGTTTTCGATAGACTTATATGAGTCAATTGAAACTTAGAAACAATTTCAAATTTGTTAATAACATAACATAATTCAAACCTCAAACAAAATTTTTAGAGGCTTCAATAAATACAAATAAACTACATTTTTGTAAAACTTAATAAAAACAGTGACGTAAAACCAAAACAAAAAAATATTGACTTCATCTAATTCAGTTAGTAAACTGACTTTTTAGTAAATTAAAACGATTTGTGGAAAAACTACTGTTAATAACTTAGTCGTGGCTAACAAGGGGAAGGTCAGAGGTGATGTTTTTTGCTTTGATTCATACTTTTTGTAAAGAAAGGTCATGTCCCCAAAGTATAGTTGTGGAATTCCTAGAACCCAATATTTGGCCAGTTTTGAGAAAAACGGATTTTAAAAAACTGCCGCTGGTCTTATGGACTTGAAAAAGCCGTCTCCTAAGTGGCCCCTCATTTTACCTTTCACAATGTCCTTGCAGAAAACTGCATGCTCTGGAAATTCGGGTAATACCTGAAACTTCCTTACCAGATGCTCCCTTCTACTCATTCGATTCCAAAAAGAAGGGAGCCTACTTAGCTGTTCGCTCATCGGAACTGGCTTGAAAGTGCATACATAGCGGTTGCCGCATGGCAGGGGCACGAAATTTTGAGCTTTTTTAAACAAACAATCAAAGTTTTCCGGAAAAGGCCTCAGTACCAGCCGAAAAAATTACCTTTAGATTATATGGTAAAACAATTGGACCAAACAATTCATATTTATAGCTGTAATCTGGGTTTGCGTCAACCGCCCATGTTGAGGGATGCCCTTAAGAGTTTTGAAAACTCTAGAGAATTTTATGAAGATTTTTAAAAGAGTCTAGAAGATTCTTGAGGATTATGAGGTCTTCTGCAGATTTAGAGGGTTCTAAAAGATTCTGCAGAATTCTGAAGTTCAGAATATTGTGGAGAATTCTAAAAGATTCTAGAACAGACTAGAACATTTTTTTAATTTGGGAAAATTTTTAAATTTCTAGAATATTCTAGAAATCTAGAAGACTTTGTATCTCTAAGGTTTCAATATTGTGCCACGCGTTTTTGAATGTCATAAGTTTCTATTTTCTATTCTTGGAAAATTAATCGGAACTTTGGATAAAAAAGGGAGAAAAGGAAGAACATTCCCAAAAATAAGGAATTAAGGTTTCTTGAGAAAAATACGGGGGAAAATAGAGCAAAAAGGGGAATAGGATACGGACTGTGATCCCTGGAATATAGAAAAGCATATTAAGTATTTAAAAAAAAATAACGATTAAATTTGTTACAGGTAATTTTTTAGAGGAATAGCTTTTAATTCAGAGAGCTTCACATCTTTCCAAAATCAATGTGTATCTTTTTTGTCTCAAATGAAAATTATCTCGATATCTGGGGGTGAAATTTATCCTATGAGGTTAATTTTTTTTAAAATTTTTTTTTCCAAAATCAATTTGAAAACAATTTGTGTTTTCAAATTGGAAAAGTTGAATGTATTTTAAAGCTTTGAAATATGGACGGTTAAGAGGCCACCGTAATCATAAAAAATTCCTTCAAAGCACTCTATAAATCTGAAAGTGACTTTCAGGTGGAAAAATATTTCTTGTTTCGATATCTGAAATTGAAAAAGTCTGTTTTGGATGCCGATCTCTTTTCGATAGAAATCACTTTATCGCTATTTTAGCTCCCAGGCGAAATAACTCAAAACACGAGCGAAAAATACTACGCTGTGTTTTCCACCACATATTTTAAACCCCTCGTGACTGCGGGACTCAGGATATAACTTCTTTTACCAAACAGGGTCGTATTCTTACCCATATTTACTATACAATGCTTCATTCAAGGAAAATTGCAACATCACACTAAAAGCTAGTCATGCTTTTGGAGCTAAATTCGGTATATGGAAACAGTTCAGGCGACAAAACCATCCGAGTTCAGTTTATTCTGCAAATCCCGAATAAAAGAAGTACGATTTCTGAATCAAAATAGAATGATTGTGGATGAAAACAGAATCGAATATGATATCATTTTTTAACCTGAAGTTTTTC